>JBBUKS010016958.1:0-11891 GCA_038050645.1 Hedychium gardnerianum
CATATGTGGGAGCAATGCTCCACCACAAGATATACAAATGACCAATACACCTAGCTCGTCAGCTACGGACTGTGTGAGAATCGCTCTACCACGTATAGCCACGTAGGCAGTCTGAAATGTCAGGTTCCCTATCTACATGATAAATTCCCTACCACATATAGTCACATAGGTAAATAGGAGGTAGCTATCTAGCTACGGGCTACATGAGAAACGCTCTACCACGGTAGCCTTGTGAACAGCCAGGATATACAATCCCTATATGAGAGAGGAAATCTCAACTCATCCACAGATCAGATGCATGCAATCAAGCAATAGGAAATAATAGCAAGAATATGATGCTCTCACACCCGAAGGGAGAAATGATTGCTAGTCTACATGCGACAACAAGAAGAGGAGAATATAAATATTCTCATCCTCATATATGCATACCCATGTAATATATAAGGTCACATCCAGTTAGGATAGATCAATTAATATACATGTCTCACATGTGAGTATATTCTATCAATCAGGGATGAGCTATAACTTCTAACATGTCATATCACCTATAAAACACATCACCCATGTGTTCACATGTGCATACAATAATGCTGAACAAGTAGGATCAAGTCACACATGGGTACACATATACAAAACATATATGCAAATCTCAATACACTGGATGAATATCCTATTCACACGTCAGACACACGTGCTTGTTACTACATGGCATAATACACCGTGGACTAACACATGAACATATGTACACGCTACTCGTGTGTCCAACAACTACATGTCTATACAAACACAGACATGTTCCCATTGTACACACCATACCCATGTGCACCTTATAGGATATGGAAACAAAAGAAAAGATTGTATAGATGTAAATAGATCATTTCCAGGACAAATAAGCAAGTATCAAACTCAAGTAATAAAGCAAGTAGAGTCAAGGTAAAATAATCACTAATCATGGTATCAAACATGCACTAAGATAAATAACTACCAGAGACATGGTTAGAAGTACCCGCCTCAAAAGTAGAAGAGTGTCGAATATCCTCAGATCCGACGCTCCGTCTCGTATCCAGATCCTATAAGCAGATATATGAAAACTACTTAACTACTAACACAATACTAGTATTAAACTTACTAGCAACATTATACGGATTAAATATCTAATTAATGGATTGCTGAAACAAATTTAGATATAAAGATTCGCTACCCTAATCCATTTAACAAATCTCCTAAACCACATATCATTCCACATATAAATTTCCAATCCATTAATTACATATAAACCTTAGAAGTTAGGTCTAATATCTTATTATTAAGTATATGAACCCAAATTCACTTGGGGCTTTGTTATCTCAATCCGATTAACAAGACCTCCACATAAGATAATCATCTAGCCCAATTGATACCATATTCACATGTAAGGCAATCCAATAACAACATATATGAACATGAGAGCTCTTTTTATCAAATTGGGTTTGTGTGAGCAAGTAGAGAAGTTGGGTTGAAGGTTGGGTTTAAGTTTGTATTATGACTTTCGAGACTTAATTTTGTACAATCGAATATTTTAATTATCATACTTAAATAAATAAAATATTTTCTCATCGATCCATTGTGAATTCGTAGTGAGTACTAGAGATCATAAAACAAAGGTGACCAAGTGGAACATAAAACACACTTATAACAAGAATATCACACTATATATATATATATATAAATATAAAAGAGAGTGATCTTTCCATACCACTTATGAAGATTTGGATGTGATTTGAGGTGATATGAAAAGAGTACGATCTTATCCGAGAGAGAGAGAGAGAGAGGGGAGCACGTACGTAAAGTAGATATATCCTTGTGCAGGAGACGAAGGCAGCTAAGCAAGAAAGTCAAAGAGAGATCCTTCGTACCCCCTTCCCACCAGGCCAATGATGTTGACATATAATGCCTTTCCATCCACCAGAGAAGCTGCAGCTGCAACTGATTACTCTCTGAGCACGTGCCAGTAACTTAATATACTAAAATCAGCCGCTGTCGTTCTCAGGAGAGGAGAGTACCAGCTCATTGCAAGCAGATGATCGCTTGCCGCACTACGCGTCTCCAGCTCTTACTGCACTACTCATTCATTCCCGCGACGTCACCACGCTTAACCTTCTTCTTACCGTCCTTTAAATCCCCTCTCCTCTTTCCGCCATCAATGATCCATATACGAATTCAGCAATGAGCAATACCTTCCATAAAATATGAGTCCAGTCCTGCCACCACATAACTAAATTTAATGGACGATCACTATCTGCACGTGCCGCATTCCCTCGTGTCGTCGTCCCCACCCAGAGTACGATTTCAACGGCAACCGACATCGGCTAATAATGCGACCACTACGCGCATGGGCATCCTCCGGAGTTACCGTGGCGTCCGGCAGAGGAACGGGAAGTGGGTCTCGGAGATACGGGAGCCGGGAAAGTCCAGCCGCATCTGGCTGGGAACGTTCCCGACAGCGGAGATGGCGGCGGTGGCGTATGACGTGGCGGCGCACGCGCTGCGCGGCGCGGATGCGGTGCTCAATTTCCCCGATGAGATATCCTCACGCCCCGTGCCGACTTCGTTGTCGCCTGCGGCAATCCAATCCGCGGCCGCCGAAGCTGCAGCAGCCGTCCTTGGGCGGAGGGTGCCGGCTGGCGAGGCAGGCGAGAGGTACATGGACGAGGAGGAGATGTTCGACATGCCTGGCCTGCTGGTGGACATGGCGGAGGGGATGATGATGAGCCCGCCGAGATTGAGTCCGAACTCGGCGGCTGACGAGGCGCCGGAGATGTGTGACGATGAGAGTCTGTGGAGCTACCGGTGAGGCAGCGGAGCACTTTAGTTGTTGACTAGGGACGGGAATAAATGTAATTATGCTAAGTATTATTGTACTTTATTAAAAATAATTAACTAGAATGTATGTAAATTATTTTTCAACTGTTTTATATTTGCTTGAGTTAAACCGATGAATATTGTCGAGTACATTCTACTTTATAAACAAACTGACTTAAATAAATAAAAATATAAATATACATAAAAAAAATCGTGGCCGAGGATAACTAAAACTAAAAAAATATATTTTATTTCGGTCATATTTTTGGAAGAAAAGGACAACGTAACAGGGGCAGAATGCAATTTCAATTCTCCTTCTTTTGACACGTACCCCGAATGATGGTGATTCCATTAATTTGCCCGCACAAGAACAAATTGCCGCACTAAGAAATTTTAAACAGCTCTCCAGAGTCATTTAAACTCTCTTGTTAATTAGCAGTAATAGATTGATATTTGATTGAATTTCGCAACGACTTTTATTATTATCCAAATCATGCATTGCAATTTCATATTTACTAATTCGCCATCATATTTTCAAAATAACTATGTTGTCCACACATAAAACACACACTCGTCCGAACTACGGTAAGCATCTTCTATTTTTTTCTCTCACACTCGATTGTCAGCTATTTTTTAGATTTGTGACCTACATTCGTGAAAATTAAAATTTAATCGACTTTTTTTTTGTTGTTGCAGAAACTCCCCTCGAGCCTTTCATTCTCCCAACATTCTTCCTTCGACCGTTGCTTCCATCTTTAAAATTACTGTTTTATACAATGTCTCAAGGTCAACACTCAAGCTCAATATCTTCTCCAAAGGTGATTTTTCAAAAGTTAAAATCATTGTATTATGAGTCTGTCACTCTCCGTCTCCTTATTCAAAACATATTCATCATTGGTAAATTATTGACAAAAAGTCGAAGATGAATATGAGTTTCTCTATTTGAGTCTTACCGATTACGATTCCTTGCATTTCAATCTCCTCATCTTCCATAAACCTTAGTTACTTGTGGTTTAGGTCTTATTGTCTATCAGTGATTCTTGACCAACATTCACTAATGATCTTAGCCACCTCAAAATCGATACAAACTAGCACTAATGTGTACCTTTTATCTCTTGAGTTTGACCGTGTCCTCAAACCTAATTTCCAAAGCATAGATTGTATCTTGTGAGTTTTTAAAATATGTACAATCTTTATTAAATTTGACACAAACTCACTAAGGGACTTAAACACATCATACATATATTAAGACACCGCTAATAGATTCCTTAGAGCCTCTTGAGTTTGTCCATGCCTAACAATACATTGTATGACCATTAATGAGTTTTAATTAAAACTTACTGATGATCCTAAATACATCAGAACTAACTCAAACTAAGATTAATGCGTACCTTGTACATTCTTGATTCTAATTGTGCCCTCAAATTTAATTTCTGAAGCTTTGGATTGCATCTTGTGAATTTCTAAAATTTGCACAACCTTTAGTAATTTTGGAACAAACTCACTGAGGGGCCTATGCCCATCATATCCATTATAAGAGACCACCAATGATTTCTCAGAGCCTCTTGAGTCTCAACAGGTCCAACAGTCTTGATTTTGGACATTACAATCATTAGTGAGTTTTGATTAAAACTCGTTGATGGTCCTAAACACCTTAAAATTGACTCAAATTATAACTACTATGTTCCTTACAACCTTCTGAGTCTCATCGTGCCCTCAAACCTAAATTTCAAAGCTTAGATTCCATTTTTAACTTTCTAAAATTTGCTCAATCTTGAGTAATTTTGGAACAAACTCACTGAGAGACATAGGATCATCATACTCACTCCAAGACATCACCAACGGATTCCATAGAGCCTCTTGAGTCTCCCCATGCCCAACATTCCTAATTTTGGACATTGTATAATTATTAGTGAGTTTTGATCAAAACTCGTTGATGACCCTAGATGCATCAGAATCGATTCAAACTATAACCACTACATTCCTTGCAGTCTCTTGAGTCTCACCATGCCCTCAAACCTAAATTTCAAAACCTGGATTTCATTTTTATGACTTTTTGAAATATACACAACCTTGAATAACACATAATAATCGATTTAAACTATAACCACTACATTCCTTGCAGTCTCTTGAGTTTCACCATGCCCTCAAACCTAAATTTTAAAACCTGGATTTCATCTTTGTTACTTTCTGAAATCTACACAACCTTGAATAATTTCTAGAACAAACTCACCAAGGATTTAGGGATCATCATACTCATTTTAAGACACCACCAAAGGATTCCATGGAGCCTCCTGAGTCTCCCCATGTCCAACATTCTTGATTCTGGACGCTGTATGACAATTAGTGAATTTTGGTCAAAACTCGTTGATGATCCTAGACAAGCAAAATGACTCAAACTATAATGACTATATTCCTTATAGCCTCTTGAGTTTCACCATGCTTTCAAACCTAAATTCTAAAGCCAAGATTCCATCCTATGACATTCTGATATATGCATAACCTTGAATAATTATGGAACATACTTACTGAGCAACTTGGGATCATCACACTCACTTTAACACACCACTAATGGATTTCTTGGAGCCCCTTGAGTCTCCCTGTGCCCAAAATTTCTGATTGTGGATATTATATGACCATCAATGAATTTTGATGGAAATGTAGGATCAAACTCGATGCTAGAGAGGGGGGGGGGAGTAAATAGCGTTAAGAATTCTATGAGCTAATATTTTTAGAAATAATTTTTAAAAAATAGAGTAACAGAAGCAAAGTAGCATAGTGGAAATAAAAACTAACTTAGCAGTTTATCAATCAAATCAGAGATAGACATGCGCATCAATAATAAAATATGATTTTTATTTCTTAATTTCTATCTTTTAGAAAACCTCTAGAAAAGTGGAGAAGCCTTATAGAAAAAAATCTAAAAATTAAGCATCATAAAACAAGTAAGGTAACATAAGAAAAATAAAAGGTTACTCTAGGTATTGTCAATCAGAATTGAAGCGCGAGGTTGCAATATGTCATTGTCGTAGCACAGAAAACACAAGAGCCCAAGAGCACAAGCACAAATGAAAAATGAAAGATATTCAATTGTTTGGAAAGCTCTGCCTCGAGGCTCTTTATATAGTCCTCTTATATTGCTGACGTGGCATCATTTGGTCGCGTAGAATCTGATGATGTGGCTACAACGTCTATCTAGTAGATAACGTCGTCTGCGTTCTCTGGTCGATTGGAAGCCCTTCGGTCTCCTGGAGTATGCATGGTCAAATCTCATCTTGATCGTCTTGACCGGATTGCTGAATTTCATAATCTACTGGTCACTTGGAAGCAGCTTCGGTTGCCCGTACACTCCGGTCACCCCAACCCAGCTACAGTTGCCTGGACCCTCCGACTTCACTCACTGAGAGTTGTCACTAGGTAATCGCCCTAGACTCCCTCCGATTGCTTGGAACCGTTGAACTTTGCTTCCTTGGAATTATTAATGAGTATGATAAAATGTTTAAAGTTACTCGCACTTACTTGACTAGATGTCCAACTCCCAATTGACTTATCTAGTGTGAGTTTCCAAGTTACAGCTCCCAGTTGATTCCACTTGGACTTTGTTCGCCAAGCCTTCAGCTCCTAGCTGACTCTACTTGGATTTTTCCGCCAATCCTTCAGCTTTTAGCTAACTCCACTTGGACTTGATTCACCTAGTTCCCAACTAGGACTTTCTTGCTTGGTTCTCAACTAAGAATTTTTCGCTTGGTTCCCAACCAAGACTTTGCTCCTTTCTGAATCCAATCAAAGCTTCAGTTGCCTAGCTCTACTAGGACTTAGCCAATGCCCGGTTCCCAACTAGGACTTCATTTGCCTAACTTCATTAGGACTTAGCCACCTTCTGGTTCCCAACTAGAACCTAACCATTTATCAAGTAGCCTGCTCCTGCACACTTAACACCAGTTTGTTAGATCACAACAAACTTAACTTTAACCTTAGTCATACATCAAAACTTTGGATTAAAGGTTTTGCTCCTAGCACCAATATGAAACTCGTTGATGACCCTAGACATCTCAGAACTGACTCAAACTATGACCATTGTGTTACATGCAGCCTCCTGAATCTCATCATGCCCTCATATCTAAATTCCAAAGCCGAGATCCCATACTGTGAGTTTGTGAAATTAACATAGCCTTGAGTAATTTTAGCCCAAACTCATTGAGAGACTTGGGATCTTCATACTCACTCTAAGACACCACCAAAGGATTCCTTGGAGCCTCTTGAGGCTCTCAATTCCCAACATTCTTGATTCTAGACACTATACGACCATTAGTGTGTTTTGATAGAAACTTATTGATGGCCATAGACACATCATAACTGACTCAAACTATGATCACTACATTCCTATCAACCTCCTGAGTTTCACCATGCCCTCATCATGTTAGTTTGTGAAATCTGCATAGCTTTGAGAACTTTTGGTATAAACTCACTGAGGGGTCTAGGCACATCATACTCATTCTAAGATAACACAAATGGATTCTTAGGAATCTCTGAGTCTCTACATGCTCAACATTCTCAAATATAGATATTGTAAGAGCATCAATGAGTTTTGGCCGAAACTCGTTAATGGCCCTAGACACTTTAGAACTGACTCTAACTAGGACCATTGCATTTCCTACATACTCCTGAGTATCATCATGCCCTCAAACTTAAATTCTAATGACTGGATTTCATCCTATGAGTTTGTGAAATCTGCACAACCTTGAGAACTTTTGACACAAACTCACTAAAGGACGTGGGCTCATCATACACACTCTAAGACACCACCAATGGATTCCTTGGAGCCTCTTGAGCATGTCCATGCCTAATAGTCTTGATTTTGGATACTCTATAGCCATGAGTGAGTTTTGGCCGACACTTGCTGATGACCCTAAACACTTCAAAACCGACTCTAACCGAGACCAATGCGTTCCTTGCACACTCTTGATTATGACTATTCCACAAACTTAATTTCTAAAGTATGGATCACATCCTTTGAGTTTTTAAAATTGTACAACCTTATGTAATTTTAGAACAAATTTACTGTGGGGTGTAGGATCAAACTCGATGCTAGAAGGGGAGGGGGTGAATAGAATTACGAATTTTATAAGCTGATAATTCCAAAAATAAAAAAATAGATAGAGTAAAACTAGCCCAACGGAAATAAACATAGCAGATTATTAGTTAGACCAAAAATAGACACACATAACAATAATAAAAATATGATTCTTATTTCTTAATTAATTTCTCCTAGGTGGAGTAACCATACAAAAAGGAATCTAAAGAATTAAGCACAAATTAAAATCAATATAGCAACACAAAAGAAAATGAAATTGTTACTGTAGGTGTATGAAGCACGAGGTTGCAACATGTCGTCGTCGCAACACAAAAAGCATGAGAGCACAAGAGCATGAGCATAGAGAAAGATTGAAAGTGAATTCACGTATTGAGTTATTTCAAAGCTCTGCCTCGAGACCCTTTATATAGCCCTCTTTTGTTATTGACGTCGCACTATCCGATTGACTAGAGCTTCCCCGGTCGCCTGAATCATGCTGACGTGACTGCAATGTCTATCTAGTAGATAACATCGTCCACATTCTCGGGATGACCAAAATCCCTTCAGTCGCTTAGGTATGGTCAAATCTCATCTTGACTGCCCTGCTCGGGTCATTGAACTTCATCCTCTATCAATCACTCGTACAATCCGGTCTCCCAAACCCATCTACGGTCGCCTGGATCCTCCAACTTCACTCACCGAGAGTTACCATCCAGTCACCCCATACTCCCTTTTGGTTGTATGGAACCGTTGAACATTTCTTCCCTGTAGTTGTTACACATAATGAGTATGATATAAAATGTAAAATTACTCGTACTTACTTTGACTAGATGTCCAGCTCTTAGTTGACCCATCTAGTTTGAGTTGTCAAGCTACAACTCCCAGCTATAGCTCCCAACTGCTTCCACTTGGACTTTGTTTGCCAAGCAATCAAATCGCAGCTGACTCCACTTGGACTTGTTTGCCAAGTAATCAGCTCCCAACTACTCACTTGGACTTGTTTGTCAAGTAATCAGTTCTCAACCGACTCCACTTGGACTTGTCTACCAAGAAATCAACTCCAAGCAGACTCCACTCAGACTTGTCTCACCTAGTTCCCAACTAGGACTTTCTTGCTTTGTTCCCAACCAAGACTTAGCTCCTGCCTGATTCCCAATCAAGACTTCAGTTGCCTAGCTTCACTTATTAGGACTTTGCCACTACCTAGTTTCACTCACTAGGATTTTGTCACTAGTCAAGTAACTTGCTCTTGCACATTTGATACAAAATCATTAGATCACAACAACCCTATTTAACCTTAGTCATACATCAAAACATCGGGTTATATATTGTTCTCCCAGCACCAACAATCTTTTCCTTTTTTATAGTAGAAAACTAAGTTAATGTTAGTAGAATAATAATCAAAAAATAATTTTTGACTTTTACATTCAATGTATGAGAAAAAAATAATATGAGTGTAGTCATACATGAATATATTAATTTCAAATTTAAAAATAAAAGTCCTCCTTAATCATAACTCCCCTTGAAATATAAAATGTTTTTTGAAGTTTGAATTTTTGAAAAACAATTTTCAATAAACTTATCTTTTGGCATAAAATATACTTGACTTTAATTTTTCTCCTCCTTTTTCATATATCAAAATGGGTTAACTTACAAAAAGGGTTACACATATAAACAAGTCAAGTCATAAGTAAATGCAAGATATTGCCAACTATTATAAAAGGGAAAGTCAACCATGAGCCCATATATCCAAACAAGTCAACAATAAGAAAGTCACACATAGTCAAATAAAATTCAACTACAAATCCAAAATGACCTAACTATAAGTCCAAGCTAAGATATAACTAGTCTAATCAGATGAAGAAGGAGGCTTCTGGCTTGCATGTAACATATCCATAATCCCCTATATATGGGCCTTCAAAAGATGAGATGTACAAATGACATCCTCCTCAAGATGAGTTACTCATTCCTCTAAAGTCAAAGATAGTAGAGGTACTATATGTGCTGGAGGTATTGAGGTGTTTGTGTCTGATCTACATCAACATCGATCACAGGTGAAATCTCATGACTCTCCATAGATTGACAGGTATCCCTCCCATCCTCCCATCCTTCCATACTAAGTCCTCTCAAGTCAAGATTTGATAAGGGTTGGATGTTACCTCTGAAACAATCAATCCCAAAAGATGCAAAGATGAGAGTCAAGATATGATAATAGGACATAAGAACATGACGATTTGTGATATTGAATGCATGATAAATGATGAATTTGAAAATATGTAAGCTAAGGTTGATGTCCAATCTATGTCTAAATGCATATAGGAGAAAAGAATAGAAGGGTCATACAATAACTTGATCTTTTACGAAAATCGACAGAATGTATGAAACTAGGATTTTGTTCATAACATAATCTATAGCTCTAAGTTTATTAGTGCAAAAATTGATTACTAACAGATTTCAATTACTACCAAAGAGATAAGTGTGAATGAGATCCAAAGTAATATGGGAAAAAGGATCAAAAGAAGGTAGACTAGTGATTGGAAAACAATCGAAGGTAGAGGATGTAGAACATAACTCAAGTCGGTCTCTAATCAGATCAGGTGTAAAATTAATATCAAGACATCCGACTCTAGATGTGTATGAAAGGTTATCTACTTTAGTTATGTTATTATAGAATTCAGCACACAGATCAAGATTTATTATTTGATCGTAATAGACAAATTTAGATAGACCACAGTATGATACAATTTCGATGGCATCTGTACAATGATTAGTAAAGAATTGTCTATTTAGAAATTTATGAGACATAAGCATGTAGTTAAATTGTTCATACTTAAGCCTAAGGTCCTTAGAGGGAAACCTAGAGTCATTATAAGGATGAGTTGACGTGTTGACCTCAGTAAACTGACGATTGGTTCTAACATGAACACTAGACAACTAAGCTAAAAAAAATAGTTGCATAATTGAATCAAGAGAAGAATTGTTTACCTAGTCATGATTGAATTTGAGTCACGTACAAAAAACGAGCTTCATAGAATTGAGTTTTGAAGAAGAAGAAGAACAAGTTTTTTTTGGGTGAAAAATTGACGGTCGCTCGCGGTCGCCTATATAAAGGCTTTCCGGGCGACTGGAGGGGTACCCAGTTGATTGTGTGTCTAATTATCACCATCAATAAAAATTGCTAAGTCAGATTAATGACATAGGTGCGGTCGATCATGTATCAATACGGTCAACCGTGACCTAATTTTTATCGAAGTTGGTTAAGTCTGAGTTTTCTATGGTTTAGCACCTAGGCGCCTATATAGTGTCCAGGCGACCAGAAGGTCAAATTTGTTGACTTTTCTCAAATATTTCTATCTAAGTTCAATCAATCCTTAAGTGCATATGAGAATTTTTCAAATACAAGTTAACATAAATTGAAATAACATTTGAAAACATTTATATAAGTTTTGTATCAAAATAAATTTTGAAAATATTTTTGAAATGTCCAACTTTGATTTTGAGCTTGACTATCCATAGGATAAGAGCTTTCAATCAGTTGGTCAAGTTAAGCAAGAGTTTTCAGCTTGATTTTATGAAGATTAAGTTGTTAACATTGAAAAATTACTCACTTGATCAATATAAAATTTTTAGCCCCAATTCATGTTGATGCACTTATATAAGCATATGAAATCAAGGTTGTAGTCCTAAACATGTCATACCTTTTTATGGTTTTCAAACACAAACAAGTTATAGCTTAGGTGTGTTGGTGCTGGAAGCACCAGCTAATCAAACCTATGCTTTGATAAATGGAAAAGGTTCAAAGTTAAGGGTTGTTGTTGTAGGATCGAGGGCACGTGAGAGGGGGGGGGGGGTAAATCATGTGTTTTAAAAAACTTTTCTTTTTCGCGGTTTTAAAAAAATCTTCAAAAATTTCGAGTACGCAGCGGAAAATAAAACAGAAAATGAAAAGAAGGTGCACAATTATTTTTACTTGGTT
>JBBUKS010016978.1:0-11891 GCA_038050645.1 Hedychium gardnerianum
CGACTGAATGGGAGGTTCAGTCGATCGATCAGACCAGATTAGCACAGGATCAAATTGAGGTTGTATACTTGGAAACATTGGGATTAGTCAATTGATCCAAGGGATTAGTCGACTGATCCAAGGGATCAGTCGACCGAACAAAGAAGGAAATAAATATCTGCCAGATAGAATCAGTGCAGAAAAGGCAAATACTGAGATTAGTTGACTGATCCAAGGGATCAGTTCACCGAACAAAGAAGAAACAAATAGCTGCCAGATCGTATCAACGCAGAAAAGGTAAACACAGGTATCAGTCGATTGATAAGCTTTATCAATCGACCGATCAAGCGAGATTTTCGAGATCGAACGGATCGGATCAGAGCAAAGAAGGAAGGACGCAGGTTCAGTCGACCGATAGGAGGATCAGTCGATCGAAAGTATCAGTCGATTGAATGATTTTTCAGTCGACCGAATGCAACATATAAAAGAAGCCCTCGGGGTCCAAGCCGAAGAAAACTTTCCTCTGTTCCTCATTTTGTTCCTGCTACTGCTGTTCGTGCAAGCTGCACTAGCAACCCGACAACCTACGCCTAAGCTTATTTGTCTCATTGTCGGTATATTCATTCTTGCACAATATTTGTAATTTGTATGCTTATACTACCTTGCTTCCTCGAAAGAACTACTTTTGTAAATTAACCCATCGATACGATCCAAAGGGTCGTGGGTTCTGGGAATAGGAGTCGGCTGGGCTCCGAACCAAGTAAAAAGGAGTGTGTCTATTTACTTTTATTTTCAGCTGCTACTTTGAATTACGAATAAAAAGAAACGATTTTTGAACAAGATTCACTCCCCCCCCTCTCTCTCGTCTCTAACAATCCAACAATTAGATCATGCCATAATGATAGAAAAGCATACCACGACAATGAAATCTCAAACTATGGTTAGAAAATGCAAGGAGGGGACCACAAGTCACAAGCTACCTTTGGAGAAGCTTCCCGACCTGAGAAAATTGCCCGGACATTGGGACCACCTCATCCCTCTCAGAAAAAGAAGACTTCGGATGTCATGCTGATTTGGTCTTATCAATGTGGGTCTCGGAGTCACAAGAGGCCAGAATGTCCGTTGGAGAAACCAATATGTTTTTACTGCAAACTTCCAGGACACATGAGTAGGGAATGCACATTGAAGACTCAGTTAGAACCCTCAGTTTCTCCATCACAGAAAAGATGCATCATGCAGTCTCAACAGCAGAGGGTACCCTAGAAGCCCCAACCATCACGCCAACAGCAACCCTTACCTCCACAGGTGCAACTATACTATGTACATGGCCAGGATCACTCAACGATATCAGCACTAGTGCAGTACCCTACACCAACAACACAGTACTACCTGTCATATCCACAACAGCAACATCTACCTACTCCACCACAACCATATTTGTTGGCCTCCCCTCACTCTCATCAGCGGAATCCGACACTTAGTAGTCAACCACAACAATATTTGAACTAGGCATCTGCACCCCCAGGAACTCAGCAACCCGACTCAGAGGCTGAACGAGTCTATGCCATGACTTGAGAGGAGGCAGAATGAGTGGGAGGTTCGGTCAAACGAGGTAACATTTTGGTCTATTATACTCCTTCTGATATTCTAATAGACACTAGTAGTTCTCTTCTTTTTTTTCATATCTCGCATATTTATGGATAAGATTAGAAGAATTCTGACTCTTAGATCATGTGGATTAGTTGTAACTATACCGTCAGGAGAGGTAATAACACCACCCAAGAAGTTAAGGGTTTCCCCTTGGACTTTGGTAGTCATTCTCTCATTGTAGACTTATGAGTACTTGAAATGGTGGAATTTTGCATCATTCTAGGCATGGACTGGTTGGCTAATTACCATGCCACAGTTGACTGTCGAGCAAAGGTGGTGGTAACCTTTCAACCACTAGACAAACCATCTTGGTAATTTGTCACGAGGGGATATTCTTCATTTCAGCACTACAAGTCAAGCAGCTACTATCCCATGGATGCAAGGGGTACCTATTATCATTGATAAGATCTAACGAGGATTGTACCTCATCCCTTCCAGACACTCGAATAGTTCAAGAATACTGTGATGTATTTCCAAAAGAACTCCTTGGCTTGTCACTATAAAGGCAAGTAGAGTTTGCAAATGAGATACTCCCGGGGATGGCTCCGATATCAAAGGCCCTGTATCGCATGGCGGCAAAGGAACTAGAAGAATTGAAGTTGCAACTACAGGAGTTGTTAGAAATAGGATTCATCCATCCCAGCGTCTCTCCATGGGGAGCTCCCATCCTTTCGTTAAAAAGAAAAATGGGTCGCTGAGATTAGGCATTGATTACAGGCAATTGAATGCCAAGAACAAATACCCTTTGCCACGGATAGAGGATTTGCTCGATCAACTCAAGGACACTTTTATGCACTCTAAGATTGACTTAAGATCGGTCTATCATCAGCTTAGAGTAAGAGATGAGGACGTGCAAAAGACGACATTCCACACACGGTATGGATATTACGTGTTTTTGGTAATGCCATTTGAGCTTACTAATGCTCCAGCTACTTTCATGGATTTAATGAATTGGGTCTTGCTGGAATGTTTGGATAGATTTGTCATCATTTTTATAGATGATATCCTGATTTACTCAAGATCGGAGGAGGAGCATGAATAATATCTCTGCATAGTCCTGGAGACATTACGTAGAGAGCACTTATACACGAAATTCAGCAAATGTATAAGACATGTGGTTTCCAACAGCAGTAGATCCTCAGAAGATAGAAGCTATTACCAGCTGAGAATCACCAAAGATAGTATAGGAAGTTTGTAGTTTCCTCAGATTAGCTAATTTCTATCGAAGATTTGTAGAAGGCTTTTCTAGTATCGCAACCCCCTTAACCCGACTAACAAAGAAAGGAGTGAAATTTTCATGAATGGAGAACTTGTGAAACAAGCTTCCAGGAGCTTAAAAGAAAACTAATATCAACACTAGTGTTAGTGATTCCTTTTGGGGAAGATGGGTTTGTTCTATACATAAATGCATTCATGCAAGGATCTGGTGCGGTCCTAATATAGCGCGATCGAGTGGTATCCTATGCTTCACGCAAGTTGAAGGACCACAAGAAGAATTACCCTGTCCATGACCTGGAATTAGCGGCCATCATCTTTGCTCTAAAAAATATGGAGGCATCACTTGTACGGTGTCATCTTTGAGATCTTATAGACCACAAAAGCCTTAAATATGTATTAACACCGGGAAAGGCTAATGTGGTAGTAGATGTATTAAGCAGGAAATCCCAAGGATTTTTGGCTAACCATATGGTATAGAGGTTACGAAGTTAATCCAATAATTTTCGGATATGATTCTTATAGAAGAAAGACGGACACAATAATGGATATTGGTGTCCATGGTAGCTTAGTCGCCCTTAGTCAAAAACATCAAGGAGGCACAAATTAGTGATCAACACCTCAAATTCGTAAGTAACGAATTGGCCTTAGGACGATGGACACAGTTTTCACATGATGAGGATTTGACTCTCCAGTTTCAAGGAAGGTTATGTGTTCTCGAGGCACACCTAATTAAAGAAGATCTACTCCAGGAAGCACATAGAGTTCGTGGTTCATCCGGGAGGTACTCGCTTGTATCGAGATCTAAAATGTTTTTATTGGTGGAATGGTATGAAGAACAACATTGTGGATTTTGTGGCTCGATGCTTGGTGTGTCAGCAAGTGAAGTCAGAACATCAGAGGCCAGCATGACTACTCCAGAAAATTGTTATACCTAAATGGAAATGGAAATACATCACTATGGACTTTGTGGTGAGGTTACCCAAACACAGAAAGGGCATGGATATGATTTGGGTCATCGTTGATCGATTAACCAAGTATGCCCATTTTCTACAGATACGTAAGACTGATTCTTTGGATTCCTTAGCAAAATTATACTACAAAGAGATCACCAAACTCCATGGGATACCTCTCAGTATCATTTTGGATCGAGATCCATGTTTCACTTTACGATTTTGGTAGAGTTTCCAACAAGCTATGGGAACAGAACTCCACTTCAGTACAACCTTCCACCCTTAGACAAATGGATAGATGAAGTGCACCATACATACACTAGAGGACCTACTTCGAGCTTACGTGATGGATTTCGGAGGCAGCTGGGAAGATCAACTACATCTGGTGGAGTTCGCCTACAACAATAGCTATCACTCGGCCATCCAGATGGCACATTCTGAAGCTTTATATGGTAGGGTGTGTAGATCCCCTACCTTGTGAGAGGAAGTTGGTGAATGACAACTGTTGAGTCCACAGGGTATCCAACAAGATGTAGAGTTAGTATAGGTCATTCGACAAAGATTATTAAAAGCTCAAGATCGACAAAAGGGTTATGCAGATAGTAGAAGAAGACCATTAGAATTTACAATGGGTCATCATGTGTTCCTATGTGTTTCACCCACCAAAGGAGTCAAAAGATTCAGTTTGAAAGGGAAATTAATCCCTCATTACATTAGACCATTCTAGATATTGGAACGGATTGGTGGGGTAGCTTACCAACTTGCACTACCTTCAACACTGACTGAAGTACATGATGTTTTCCATGTTTCTATGCTCCGAAAATACGTACCACACCCTAACTATGTTCTATGCCTGGGTTGACCGAGGGGTTCAGTCAATCGAACAGGGTGGTTCCGTCGACGGATCCGGTCAAGCAGGCACAGATAAGATCGAGATCCAATTAAGATGAAAAGATATGTTCAGTCGACTGATCATGGGGGATGAATCGGCTAAACCACATTTGGAAAGTAGATACATATATGATTAGATCATCGCAGAAAGGAAACCCTTGGGGTCTAGTCAACTGGATGGTATTCAATCAACTAAAAAACTCGAATTTCACCAGATCAAATCAAAGCAAGAAAGGAAAGAAATTAGACCAATTGCTTGATAGAGGTTTAGTCGACTGATAGGCTTCAGTCGTCTGATTAAGGCCTATAAAAGATGCCTCGAGATCTGAGACAGAATCAATTCTCTTTATGACTCATTCTTCTCCTGCTACTCAGATCATGCAAGTTTTGCTACTATGATACCGAGAGGCTCTACAAAAACCAATGCATAATCTTCTACTAATTGTTGTCGATATAATTCTTTTAATACTTCAATTCATTTAAAGAGATAGTAGTGTTGTTACTATCCTCTTTTCTTATACGAGTTTTCTTCTTCTCTAAATGGTTTTGAAGAGAAGAACATTAGTGATTGCCCATTCTCTAGTGATCAAGGATCGCGGGCCTTGGAGTAGTAGTCGCTGGACTACGAATCAAGTAAAAAACTAACTTGTGTTTCTGTGTGATTCTTTTTCTTTATTCCGCTGCAACTTTAAAGGATTTACCAAATGAAAAGAAGAAGTTTTTAGCGCATGAGATTCACTCCCTCCTCTCTCATCTCTTTCAATCCAACAATTGGTATCAAAGTATGGCTGCTCTGAATTAATTTAATCATATTTTTAAGTTTTTGAAAAACTTTATTCTTTTCTTTGAAATATATATTTTTTAAACCTTGTTATTGTTCTATATTTTTTAAACCTTGTTATTGAATTAATTACCTATTGCACTACTTATCCCAAGAAAAAGTTTTGGAAATTTTTCTAAGTTTTTTTTTCACAAGAATGTTGATGTCTTATCAAGAAAGATATAGTCGTCCACCGTTCTTCAATAGAGAAGATTTCAGCTATTAGAAATAGGCGGATGTAATGTTTTTTAAAATTTTATATCGAGATATGGTTCAACATCAAGAAAGGGTACACAACATCGATGAACAAACCCAGAGAACAACTAGATCCAAAAAAATGGAATCCGGAGATGAAGAATAAGGCCCAAATCGACTACAAAACAATGAACACACTATAATGCAGGCTTACAAAGGAAGAACTCAATTGGGTTGGACCCTTTGAGAACTCTAAAGAATTGTGAGACAAATTAGTTGAGCTTCACAAAGGAATGAACGACGCTAAGGTAACGAAGTGTGATCTTTTATTAAATCAACTATTTAATTGTAAAATGTAGGATGGAGAGACTGCGAGTCAGTTGCACTCAAAGATAAAAGATATCCTAAATGGGCTCCACCTAATCGGCCACAAACTTAAAAATTGGGACATCGTAAGGTAAGCGGTTAAATCTTTCCCTCGAAACTCATTATGGGCCAAAGTTTCGAAAGAACTTTCCTTAATTAAATTAAATGAAATATTTTGTGAATTAAAATTGCATGAGCAGGCTAATTCGAGTCAAACCGTCAAAAGTATTTGCCTTATTAGCTGGACAAAATAAAAGCAAGGAAGTCAAGTCCAATGCCCAATTGATACAAGAATGAAGAAGAGTCAGACTTTGACTTAAATGATGATGAAGAAATAGTGAATATGGTCCGAAAGATGTTCACCAAGAAGAAAAGATTTTCTAAAAGAGATCTCAAAAAGATGGTTCAACACAAGCCAAGAAAATCAAAATCAGAGGTAACGTGCTACGGGTACAATGCCAAAGCCTACTACATGTTCAAGTGCTCGAACCTAATTGAGGAGAAACCCAAGAAATCAAGAAGGAAGAAGGCATTAAAGGTGACTTGGAACGAATCATCCTTGGAAGAATCGGATGTGGAAGAACTGAAGTAAACAAGCTTCAAGAAATGAGTCTGAGTCTCGAATGGAATCAAGCCAAGGAACCGAGTCCAAGTCAAGCCACAGATTTGTATCCGATCAAGAAGATCAAGATATAGTAACTTCTCCCTTAGAAAATAAAATGATTAGAATTATTGCATGTCTAACTAGGAGATTAGCTAAATCTAAGGATCATGTTAAGTTTCTCCTTAAGGAAGTCAAAAACCTTAAGCAACAAGTCAATCTGAATCCCTCAACTAACCATGTTCAAGATGGAAACTCAACTTAAGCTACAAAACTTCAGAAATAAAATTCCATCATGAAAGGTCAAGTAGAGGAACTCAAAGGAATGTTGGAAAGTAGCACCAAGTATTTTAATATGATGCTTGGGTCGAAACAAGCCATGTAAAACAAATTCAGACTCAGATACAAAGCTAACACAACAAACAAATCTTATTTCTCCTTGCTTAATCAAAATTTAGAAACCAAGTTCAAGCATGGGTCCCTAAAACATGTTTACTTAACAAAGTTGGACCAAAGCAATATTGGATCTATAAAGATCATATTTATTACCTAGATAGATCATATCTAAGTTATGATTCAGAGGAGCCAATAGAAAAACCATACTTTCCTATTAAATTGTATTGCATGATTGTTTGATTTACTGCTTTTCTTTATGCATATATAGTTTATCTTTTTGCTTAACATAGAACTGTTAGATAAAAGGAATAATTAACTTTGACAACCTAGCATCAGAATGGATTGGGATAATAGTAGTCTAAAGAATTTTTGTTGAATGCATGTCGAGGTTGAATCATATGTGTTCTACCTAGTGCACTAGACCTAGTGAATCTAGTTAAAGCTACCTCAGTCAAACATGAGCTAGTTAGACTAAAATTTAGTATTAAGGTATTTGGGTTGGTTGTTTTGGGAAAGTTTTGTCTTAGGCATGTGGTTACTTTAATGATGTCAATTGTGACTCACCACAACCTAGAAGCTTACTCTAAAAACTCCTTCTTGATAAACCCAAAGCTAGGTTTGAATGTAACACAAGAATCAACCTTTTTCAAAATCAAAAATAACTTTAATCAAGTAAAATTGAAAATCATCTCACAATCACCTTAACCACTTAGAATTGGTGAGATGATAAGTAAAAGCAACAATTTTCATTTACAGTTTTACTTAGCTTAAGAATTTTTTTAGATAAATAGATTAGATTTTGTTAATATCTTACTTATCTATTTTTCATTTATTTGTTGAAAACTAGCCTAGGTTGTATTGTAGATTGCATGAACCTATAGATTCAGGCAACCTTTGCATCTCACAAACACTTAAGAGTTAACATGTTTGTGTATTGAGCCACGTAGACGAGCATGATATATTAGGATCTACCCCTAGTTCCAAGTGTAGACAAGTGCATCCATAAGAACCAAGGGGTTTAAACTTAAAATGATCACTAAAAGTGACTAACACTATACTAAACTCTTTGATCAATCAATATCAATAGAGTAAAGGATAAAGGGATTAGACATTTATTTAAGGATGAGTTCTTAGATGTAATATTTTAAAATAAGATATTTTGAAAATAGACATTTTTTGAAAAATTGACTTTCAGTCGACCGAACCCCATGGTCCAATTGACTGATCTAGGTAAAACACTAAACCACAGTCAAAATTTAACTCTCGTGACCCAAACAATCGAGTGATAAGGGGATTAGTCGACAGATCCACCTCGAGAAGGGATAAACGTCAGATTGACATGACCTAACCTTTACAATCGACTGAAAAACCTTTATCAGTAGACTAGACATTGGAACTTGAAGTGTTTAGTCCCGTCAAAACTTAACGATCGCTTGCGTATTAAATAGATCAGTGATCCTTTTATTAGTCGACTGATCCACCTATATAAAAACACAACTAAGGCCAGTTGAACCCTCATCCCCAACCTTCCTCACCTCCTCTCTTTCTAGTGTTGAAACTCTATTTTGAAGCCTTTAAAGCCTTCCGAAATCACCTAGAAGACTCACAATGCCTCGATAACATCTCTTAGAATCACTTCTCAAAATCTTATCATTTTTTCCTTTTTTCTTACTTTTAAGTTTTGTCATTTTCTTTATTCATATAGACAAAAGAGATGTCAGAATAATCAAAACCAAGCTAGGACATCAAATCCCAGCCATGACCCCCAGATTTCCTACCGAAGAACTTAGACGAACATTCACTAATAGAGAATTCATTCCCTTAGGATATAGGTACCTTGACATGTCATTCTATAACACTTACTACCATAATGTTGTAGAAATAATCAACTACTATGTCATGTCCAAAATTGTCTCTTGCATGCATTATGTGAACTTTGATCTATGTGATGCATTTTATCACAATCTAGTTCAAATAGATGAGTTCAACTACAAAACTAGGGTGACATGTGGTGATTTCTTCTTTTCATTTGACATACTTAGGGATTATCTTGGTACTTGAATTATACATGATCAATTCTATGCCTTCCCTATCTATTCAGTAAACCTAAGTTGTATACTTATGTACGCTGACTTCTTTGAGAGTCCTAAGCACAAAACAATGTATTCAGTAAACCTAAGTTCACATGATAAATGCATTTTACAAAGCCATTGTAGGTTGCATCTTTCCACTTGCCACCAGGGATCAAGTTGTCATTAGACTATATCATCTCTTTCTTATATATGCACTTAAGCATCATCTTAACATTGATATTAGTCTCAAAACCATTGTCCATTATTCTAGATATAGTTCATTCGGAATAGTCCACATGGCCTATTGTCACATTATCACTTCCATTCTTTTATCATACGGCATAAACATTGTAGTTGGTGGTAATGTTAAGCCCCTGTCCCCTCACTATGACAAAATAGGCATTAGGTAGTTATCCTTTGCTGGGATAAAAATTGATGGTCAAACCTTAGATTTTAAGAAGCGTCACAAATCACGCACCGAGGAGCCTGAGCCAGTCAGAGTGTAAATATCAACTAGAGAAGAGGTTTCACCATATCTAGCACTTGTTTCACCACATCATAGTCATGCATCACCTTCTGAGCCAAATGCTTGCACTCATGGAGACTCTCAGAGGATCCATGAGCGTTTGGATTTGATTGATGGACGTCTTAATTTACTTGTCGAGAATCAACTAGAGATGCGATAGAGGTAGCTAGAAATGCGATAGGAGCAGTTGGACATGTTTGATTTTCTCCTGGCTTGGCGCATTAGCCAGCAGCCCCTACCTTCATCTGATTAGATCCAGAGCTTCTTTATTAGGCCTTATCTACTCTTTATTTGACTGTTTTATTTTAGGCACTTGATGCTTTAGTTTTATGACTCCTTGTGATATTTGACTTAATTAGGGCTTTTGACAGCTTATGCTTTGACTTGCTATATATTATTAGTATTTTTCTATGTGATAAATCCATTTAATTAACTATTATTGTCATTATTGGACTTTAAGATATTTTACTTGCATATTAATTTGTTTAAGTTAAAAATTACAAGCACTAAATATTTTTGCTTAACACTTGTTAAATGAGATTATCAAGTTAAGGTGGAGCCTATATTTTCAAAATTAACTTTATGTTCTGGTAAAAATATTTTGAAAAGGCATTATTTTAAAATTCATTATTTATATTTGATTTTTTTTAATGTATTATTATGAGTGTATTTTTGAAAATTGCTTGAAAAATATTTCCTTTGCAAAATTTTTAATTTTTTAGCAAGTTTTAAAAGCTACTTGAAGTTTCTTTGAAAATTATTTTAAAATTTTCTTTACCTTAAAAATAATTTTTGAAAAAACACTTTTTGCCTATTTTCAAAACTTTGTTAAAAAAGATTTTTCAAAATCTTTAGCTACAAAATCTTTTTGAAAATCTATTTTTTCTAATTCTAAAAATATTTCTTTTGAAAATAGATTCTAAGTACTTAGCAAAATATTTGAAAAATCTTTTAAATACTTGTGTAAAAGATTCTACCTATTTTTTTAAATTGGGCTTAAAAATATCATTTTGAAAATTCTTTACAATATTCTTTTTAAATACATTTTTGCATTCAAGAAAATTTGAAAAATGCATTATTTCAAATATTTTCTTGAAAATTATCACTATAATAAAAATGCAAAAAGACAACACCACAAAGACAATGGTTTTAGGAGAAACCGTTGTGATTTAGGTAAAAGACAACAGTTTGTCTTTGATCTCTCATATAATACAAAAGGCAATGGTTTTACACTATCCATTGTCATTGAACACCTTTTTTTTTATAATCAACAATGCATTTTACAATGAGTTTCCAAAAATGTTGTCTTTAAACACTTTTTATTATCTTAACAGCAGTTCAGACAACAGTGCAATGAAATGTTCTCAATGAGAATGTCATTTTAGTTAAATGACAATGCTTGGAACAATAGTGCATAAACCGTTGTCATTGAGTGTAAGATATGGCAAATTAAAAACTTACACCTTAAAAATAAGAAATAACCTAATGGAAATTTTAGGAATTTTTAGAAAAATTTTGGGGACTAAACCGAATTCATATGAATTAATTAAGGTTATTTCTATTTTAAGTGGGAGTTGATTAAATAAATTAACCTAAAGTATAAAATTCAAAACCATAAGTTGATTAATTAAAACCTAATGTTAAGCTATAAATACCTAGTATCACTGTTTCATCATCCACTCAACATTTCCCCAAGCCACTGCCCTCCTCTCGATCTTCTTTTCCTCTCCTTGCATCGCCGCTTGGTCGTCGGCGATAGAGGGTTATTGGAGCATCCACAGCCCGGCTAGGTCACTGTCGACCTTATCTCCCTTTCCTTTTCCCTTTGTTGGAATTGGTCGTCGATCCTCTTCTTTCTTCTCCCGATCCAGCCACCACCAATTGGGTGTCCCCGGACCTTCCACAGCCACGGCCAGCCACCACTCTCACAATTCGGTAGTGACCATAGGAGAAGGTTAAGTCACTAATCTCTTCTCTTTCACATAGATCAACCACCCTGCTCTTCCTAGATCTGGTAATCACATATCACCTAGGTCAAGTTCGATGCCGGTTTAGTGGTGTTACGATAAGATCTAGGTTAGGTTTGTTGTTTTTGTTGGTTCTCTATTGTGGCAAAAGGAGAAACGCTCGCCCCCAGCGCCCCCGTCAGTCCGTCCCAGGACCAACACGGAGGAGGTAAATCACGAGGGCTAGTCTAGCCAGCTCGAACAGTGACTAGTGCATAAGG
>JBBUKS010017007.1:0-11889 GCA_038050645.1 Hedychium gardnerianum
CAAGATAAAATTTATTTAAATATAGATGATGATATAGTAGGGGATAGAGCTCAATGGCGTAAAATGATCCATATAGCTGACCCCACATAGTGGGATAAGGCTCGGTTGTTGTTGTTGTTGTTGTTGTTGTATGCTTCATATTATTTTCAATTCTTTGGGTAGAGTAGAGGGAAGTGGGAAGATAAATGGGAAGAATACAAAGACCATTACGACAAGGATCTACATCTCATAGGTATGAAGTCTTCCAAAAGATCAATGATTTTTAGGCACTAATTATGTTGTTTCAATCAGATTGTTAAGTGATCTTGATAAAACATGAAACAAGGTATCAGGCAAAAGATGAAATTTTGACTCTTCAGGAAGAAATTGACGAGTGGTGGGTTGATGATTGATGATGAGATGATCATGGAGGGGTCTTGACATGAGTCTGTGCCTTATTTGATGAGAAGCAACATTTGCTGAAGCTAAGAACAATTAGTAGGCTACCAATAGCAGAAAACAATGAGATGGAAGAGCATCCTCGTATAGTTGATGTAAGCAGGGGGAACCCAAAGTAGACTAGAGATTGAGATAATGTTGCTGCTGCTATTTGATTTGTTGAGTCGGAGACCGATTAAATTTGTGGGAGTCACCATTGGAGGAGGAATCAGGTGCAAGTGACAGAGGTATTAATGGCATGAATGAGGAAGTCTCTAGGAGAGAGGGGGCAACATAGATGAGCATTGCAACTTGTTGCAGATGATTGTGCCACCTGGTTGGATGATCGAAAGTAGAGTAGGTTTAGCCGATGGACACATCGAAGTCGAGGGAGTTGCTATGGAACTTGTTGAAGATGATAAGGCCATAGACTCTTGACATGTTTGCCTGGAGTGAATGTTGGAGAGAGGAGACCAAGCTTTATGCAACATGAGATTGTCAGAAAGAGATTGATCGATGCTGCTAAAGGCAGACAAAAGAAGCCATTTCAAAATCATATAGGATTTCTTATATTGTTGCATAAGGATTTGCCTCTATGTGAGGTTGATAAGGTATTCTCTTGTCGAAGAAAGAGGAAGGGAGAGTGAGGTGGGGTAGAGTAGCAGAGCAGAGAAGGAAGGCTATACAGCTATGCTAACCCTATGGCCTCCCCCTCATAGGAAAACTGCAAGGTTCTGTTTCGTAGAACAAGTTGAAAGATGGATTTGGAGCAATAGATAAGTATGGATCATCTTTTTCTTGTTTCCTTTGAACACATACATAAAAGATTCTAGTATAACACTTAATGACCAATAACCGACATCGGATTAAAAAAGTAACCTAAATACAAGTACATAACTACTAGCTCTAATGCATCAGTTGTCACTGTGCTCCATACTTTAGCTTAGGAGAGGTCAGATATGACATTAACAAAATGAACACTGTTAAAAATTTCACATTCAATTTATTCTTTTTCCTTAAGTTGTAGTTTACCTGGGTCCTTGAATTGTGCAGCTGGTGGGGCCTTGTTGAGCAGTCATGGGGGATCCTTCAGCATTACCCAAAAGAGTTGCCCTTCTTTTCGGATTTTGATCAGGTGGGCATCAATTTATTTGTTTTTACATAGTTCAAAGCTCGCAAATTGAATAGCATATTTAGTTTTATACTTGAAGTTATTTATTACATGTTTGCCATCCTTTGTTACAAGCAGAACATGAAAATTTACAAGAAGCTCTAAATAACTTCGGCAACAGAACAATATGGCTAAATTTTTTTTCTGGAATCTGATTTATCAAAGAACATGATTTTGAGCTTGGGAAGCTATGGTAGTTGGCTATTTTGTAGCAATCTGAAATGACTTTTGCAAGGCATTTACCATTAGAGAGGATATGATCTGTACTGATATTTTCGTCTTGTTATGACATGCTATTTTTGTGTTGGACATGTAATTTAGACTTCAGACACATTATGAGCCATAACACCTGCAAAAAAAAAAAACAGTTTCTAAAATAATTTAAAATAAGGAGGTAGTGGTGGAAATTTTCAAACAAAAATGTGAGTGATTACTTCACAACAAGGCTCTTAATGCACTTTATAGTCAGTCATATTTTTTTTTACTAACTTATCATGTAAAGGGGTAAGGCAAGTACAAAGATAAAGCATCAAAATGTACAATGCCCTACAACAGTCCAAATGATAGAGAAAAAGCCCCCTGGAAAGTGTCTTATATCACCTACTAGGTGACAATTTTAAGTGTGAGAGCACCGCAGAGAAGTAAGGAAGACTGTGCCAAAGATAGACATGGAATATGATTGACCATGAGTGAGAGAGATCACTGGTGACAAATGCAACCCTCTACTTGTCTACCTGTAAAATGACTTGGGGCGCTAGAGTTAATACCTGTTTTAAGTTTTCTTACCCAAAATTATTATTGATTTGAGCTTAGGAATATTACAGTCTGTCTATTCTTGGTAAAACTAAACCTTTTTGAACGTCAATGTTCAAGTATTTTGTTTTTCATAGAAAAGATTCAGTAAGTTGGATATTTGAGAAGCGGTAGGTTTCATATACGAAAATATGGACATGGATATTTATTTTATGATATACGCATATTCCTATACTCATCCAACTCCATTTTTATATGACAAAGATTTAGTTATCTAAACATATCAATCTACTCTGGCAATATTTTTTTTAATATTTTTTTTCATCTTAATGACTAAAAAATGGATTTTTAAGATCCAATTTTCTAATTTCCCTGTGGCCTCATGTTCTTTTCTGGTTGAGGTCATCATAGGTTGCACTTGCCTTGTATGCATTCTGCTTGATTATACAATGTATATGAATTATGATACATAGCAAACAATGTGTCAGATATCTCTAAGTTAGAAAAAAAAAAAATATGACCACTAGTGTATGAAATGTTAACATATATTCTTAAGGGTCTATCACACACGATCTATGATAGGATTATGTAATCACGTTCTTATCTAGCACAGATGATGGGCGCATGGTAATTTGTCCGAATTGGGTAGGGGTCGATCCCCAGAGTGCCATTGCCTGTGGTAGTCCCCACTATGCGCCTTCCACCTGCATTTACCTCCCTCCATATTCGTGAGACCGGCTCTAGGGGGCTGCTGATGTGGCGGTTCCACATTTTTTTATGTAATCACGTTCTTATTTGTTGAAAAATTGTTTCATGATGATTACTATTGAAGGATTCGGTTAGCATGTTTAATATCCTTTTGCTTTTCAGTTTCATCATCTCAAGTGACATAATGCAGTGAGAGTAGTTTTTATCCTTATTGACAGATGTATTAAGTTTATTGAAATATTCTTTGTTATTAGCAACTATTCAGATTTATCGTTGAATCTTTTGTTATTTGTTGTTCTGTATGTGTCAAATTCTTCTTTATTTCATTTGTCTGATACACTGTTGATTCCAGGGTCATGGTTATCATTTCTCCATTGAAGGCTTTCAGGTAGCTAAAGATCCATGGAATAATATATCTTCACAAGGCTTTCAGGTACTATTTATGATCCTAACATGCTCCATAAAATTGCTTGTACGCATGATTCATAATGTTTTCTTAGTTTGTTTTTTAGGTCTCCAAGCTTTTTATTAATAACTTATTACAGTAATATTAATCAAAAACATTTATTTTATAACAATATAAATAAAGTAATACAAAAACATTAATTTAATAACTAAAATTATTATTACAACAATTTAATTTGATCAACTAGAATGTTAGATCTCGTCCTCTCTAGCCATTGGCATTCTTTGGGCTATTACAACTTTTACTAAACCCCTCACCCTGTACTAAATATCTTCACTATCAAAATCACGCCATCACAGTTTTACCAAATACATGATTAACTTTTCCATTTATTGTTGTTTTGTCACTTTTGCCTTTTTCATGTTGCCAAAGTTATGCCAAATTAATCCCAAGTAAATCATGTGTGCTGCTCAGTTATTTTAACTGTTTTGCTGAGTCATGTTGTAATCCAATCTCATAGTTGTGTAATATTGTATCCATATTCTTCAACATCTTGGTTATTTTATAATTTTTCTTTTCTTATAGTTACCTTGTGTTAGCGTTTTTTTTATCCTATTGCTCGTTGACTCACTCAAAAATATTTTGCCCACATCTTGTTAATTATATAAATAAGAAGCTTCTAAGCTTGATTTAATTCAATTCAACATATGCTATTGTTTTCCTATTCCTTTAGAAAGTATATTGCAATTAATTGTATTAGCTAGCTATTGTGGAGGTTAACATTTATTTTGTATCCTTGTATTACATCTATCAAGCACTGTCTACAATTACTAAGGCAAATTTGTATATTTCTTAAAACAGCCTATTCTTGGTAATCCTGTTAACCATAATAGCTCCAGTACGATTGCAGCTTTTATCAAGTAAGTTTTATGTATTTTTAAATAAAAAAAAGTTCATTTGTTTAGTTACTGCAGTGTCGTGATTATAACTGAATAATTTTTTATTTGCACATTTTATCAACATGATCCATTTTCACATACATTTATTATTGTGCTGCTGCTGTTACCTGTTAGCATGTTGCATTTAGGTGGAGCATGATGGCACTTGATATGTTCCAGAGTCTTTTCCAGAATTGTGTAATCATAGCAACTCTAGTTATAATCAAGTTTTGTGACACAAGTTATAGTCAAAACTTTTGGAGTCTTTTGGCAAACATCATCGCTACTATGCTGCGAATTCATGAGGGTCAGACCCAAGTGAACCAAAATCAAAGAAACTTAGCTAGTCACCAAGACTATAGCCCTAATAATCTATTGATTAATGAAACTACCAGTGGATCAAAACGAATAGAAGGAGAAAGTTTCCATTAGTTCTAAAATAGAGAACTCAAATTCTTACATAGTTACATTTATAACAAAAGACATCAAACATAAATCTAATACTTCAACTCGAGATCTTTCATGATTACGTTCTTGACTCCTAATTTCTTTAGTAGAAATGTGTAGGAAAAGCAATTTTCTTCTGCCTATACTTTTTGGTAAATTTACTTTTTTTTTAAAAAAAAGAAGCATTTATGTGTCAGTAGCATATAAATGTCATTTCAAATTCTCATCCTTTTCTACATTTTTTGCCCTTTCTCAACCTAATTTTGACATTCTAGTATTCTTGTATTTTGCTAAAAATATTCAACATACAACATGGCTTTTCATTATTTTGATCTGCTATTATTAATGCGTAGTTTCAAGGATGCATCTTATTCTGGAGGAGGAAATATTACTGCTAAAGGAAGTCTAACGGACAACTCTTTTTTCTCTGCAAAGCTCTTCCATGGACGACTTCTATTGGATGATCAACCTGTATACATATCATATTCTGTAAGCTGCATCTTCTCCCATAATAATTGTTTTCCTATTTGTTGGAATCTCCTCAACAGAGATTTACTAATTTCCAGGTGTTGAATTATTGGATTTTCATGCAGGTAAAAGTAGATGAAAATTCTCTCTTTGGATTATTTCTTGAATTGTTATCAGAAACCAACGGAAGGACATGTGTCCTTATAGCAAGTGATTCTGAATCTTTCACCAATGCAGGTCTAGAGTACAATATAATCATCAAGCCCCAAATAAAAAGTAAGGTGGAGGATGTGTTGGCTTACCCACCTTGGTTTATACATGAAGCTGTCTTGACACTAAGTGACTATACATTAGCTGGCATTTATATGGTATCTACCTTGAAAAGTCATGGCCTGATTACCATTGAAAACAACAATAGTTCATCTCAAGAAGGTACCTTACCAGAAACCTCTGGATCTTCACTCTACTATGCATCACTAGGTCACATCAGCATTCGAAACGAAGAGGATGGCGTGGAATATCCACCAGCAGATTTATGGATCACTCGAGCTCATAATATTCTGCGCACCTCAGATTCTCTTGGAAACAAAATGCTCAACCTGAAATTAACTTGGAAGCTCAATGAAGGATCCACGACATCATTTCAGAGATATAACATCTATGCCGAAAGTGGCTCAGGCCTGCAGTACCTGGGGTTTGCTAGAGTTGAAGCATTTTACGTTTCAGATCTTAGTGTTTATATTGGACTCACAACCCTCAGGTTTATCATTCAAGTACGTGGCCTTGATGGAACATGCCAAAAGCTTGCTGAATCTCCTTATCTGGATTTGACTCTTGAAGATTAAATCATATTGGGGCTTGTTCAACATTATAGTTGCCACTTTGGACGCTTCAGTAATGGCTGGCAACACAGAATGGTGTAGCTTAATCAATGTGAAACATCAATTCCTTTGCGCAGAGTTGATGTTTCTTGGTATGTATGTTTCTGAATTTTATACGAGCCTTATCTATTTAATTAAATGGTTATACCGAATTAATTAATTTAAAATTATATTGAAAATGTAAATTTTCCGTTACCAATTTGTCTTCTCAAAATGCTCTTATGGTTACAAGATAATTAAAATGTCTGTTTCTAGAATTTGAAAATTCGTACTAACAACGTACGCCAGTTCTATTACCTGTTAGTGATGATGCAGGCAACTATAATTTAAATAGTGCTAAGTGTCTGTTGTGCGATTGTAACGTAGATTATGATATTAATAATTAAATGATTAAAAATTTAGATTTGGAGAGAGATTTCAATAAAAATTTATAAAAAACTACTATAGTTTATGAATGAATAAACAAGGTAATTAATTACATTAGATAGAAAAACGACTAAATGGTTGGATGAAATATTTTTCTCCTTTTTCTTATTTGAATGAATGAATATAAATAAATAAATAACTAGTACTTAAAGCATCGACTACTCCGTGACTCTGATCGTCAGATGCAAATTTGGAGCCCATTGATCTGATCCGTCTCCTTCCAGCCGGTGTTCAGCGTGGCATCTGGTCGATGTCGTGGGAGCGGCGGCCTCTCGAGATGCCGATGCGGCCGTTCCGTGGCCATGGTATCTCCCTCGCCCTTCTCCTCCCTCTCCTCCTCTCCTTGGAGCCGCAACTCTCACTCGGAGGCGGAGGCAACGGAGCTTGCGAGCTCAGCGTCCGCCACCAGGACATCATCTACAACTACAGCTTGGCGTCGCCCACCTCCAAATATCCTCACGGCGTTCTCAGCGAAGACGGGTACTACTTTTAACAATTGCTTTTCTACCCTCCAACTCTCACCTCCAAGCTTTAACTCGTTGTAAATTTCTTCTCCTCCTTCGTCTTCTCGTATTATTCAAAGAATTAAAGGATCAGTGCTAGATTATTTATTATTACCCGATATGGCTCCTCGTTAGGAGTGCGTGAAGCTTTACGGTTCGCTGTGTATCGCTCCAATTTAGTTGACATTCTGTTGGTTGATATGATCTGGACCAGTGTCCTTCGTATTTTAGATTTAGAATTAATGTGACCATGTTATGCATGCCACTCAAGTTAATGGTTCAATTATTTAATTTGATCTGGATTATGGCGAGAGCACAATAGCGGAATCTTCTATCTCAAAATCGTTATTCTCTTGAGCTTCTAAACTTGTTATTTTATGTCTGCTCTGTTTGTGGTAACGAAATATATCTGTTGCAACTCTAGAAGACAGGAACCTGCATTACATTCCACCATCTCTATAATTTTGTATTAAAAGAATCATCTATAGACTACTGTCTTTCCATTCTATTTTAAACTAGATGATGGTTATGGGAAATGGTAACAATACGGACCTAATCATAGGGTTATTTAAGTGATCCAAAAGGAAATGACTGCTCATAATGGTAGATCTGGATGGGCTTCAAGTACAGATGAGTAAGGATGTTTCTGAACTGAGCTAAATTTGAAATTTGACAGAGATATCTTATTTAGATTACACTGTAACATATATTAGATTGGTCAAAAGCATTTTTGGTTAGTGTTTAATTCCTACTTTTCCCATGTATGTTGTGATCTATCATCTATGGCTCCTGCATCATGATCGTAGGCATTGAATTTAGATGTCTTCTAACCTTCAATTTGTCTAGGTTTCGTAAGATAGCCTTCAATATTATTCTACAGCCACTAAAAAAACTTCAAGAGCTATGCCTTGTATTTAAATTCTCTAATGTCACTTACTTGCTATCATATTGGATCTGACCCACTAATATGTCATGTTTCTATAGGCTGATCCAATTTATAAGAAGGTGGAAACACATCTAGAACAATTTCATGGGTAATAGATAGACAGTTGATGTTGCAACTGATATACAATTGATAAACCTGTGCACAGCAAGATTATTCTATTCCATCTGTATTATCTAGATTTTCTTCCATTGAATTTTTGTTCATTACTAATCTTCTTTAGTAGTGAGCTATTAAGATGTCCAACTCCATTACAGGAGAAAACTGGTTATTTGACTTTGCATAAGCTACTACTATATTCTTCTCTGATAACCAGTTTTTGAGTTTTCATCTTCTTTCTATTTCTTTCCTCCTACCATTAGATCTATTGATCCTAGTTTTTTTTGAAGTTATCTGAAAGTCTTATATCGATCATTGAGCAATTCCTCTTTCTTGTAGGTTTTATAAAGTGGTTGTAAATGACACTTCACTCTGGTTTCAGGTTGGCTTCATCAGGTTACCTTCTTTAAGATTGATATCAATGACTATAACATAACTTGTATATCTGGGATTCCCCAATCTCTGAATAGAGGATGGTGATGGCTGATTACCAACAAAATAATATGTCGTGGCATATTCTACTCTTCCTATAATAAACTAGATGCTATTCTGATATTGTTAGCCTTGAATATTTTGTGGACGTAAACATGGTTTGAACTCTTACATATGACAATAAACATATTTCTCAATCTATTGCGTCATGTAGTTAACTTGTTGCAGGCAAATTTCATAAATCCACAAGCTTGATGACAAGCTTGATGGCAGTAAAATTCATTAGTCTTTTATAAAACACAAGAAACCTAAAGATATTAACAACTTCAGCGAGTTGATAACTCTCCTATTAAATTCAAGGAAAAAAGATTCTATGGCTGGGGTGGAATATAACATCGTCTAACAAAATAAGCAGGGCAATCAGCTGCTGCTCTGTTCCTCTAGTCAGATGAAATATTTTTATGGCATCAAAACCATTATGCAAGTTGTGTAAGGAGTACAGGGAGAATAAAAAACTTTAGCTAATGTAATAAATATTGATAATAATGATATGAATATACTAATGATACAATTTTTCATAGAGTTCAATATAGGCATAAGATCATGGATTTGACCTCATGTAGTCGAAACCAACATTACTTGATGATGATATAGTGTTGTACTACATTAAATATAGTCATGCAGGTCCCTCTTCTGTGTTAAGCATGGAACCACTATCTAGTCTCTGTGCTCCAAGGTTTGCTACATTTCACATTCTGGAGCTGATTTCTGTTAACAAACCTGCATCTGATGATCAATGAAACAACATCAAAATTTCTTAGAACAAATGCACTACCACCACTATGGGACTTTGAGCCAACAGATCCATCTGTGTTCAGTTTGATCTAACCCTCCTCATGTTTCCACCATGTTACTATGAGAGTGATATTTGAATGTTGATTTACATTACCTTTATGCTCTATATGTTCTGTAGTTGCATGAGTTGCTTAGTAAAGAGTAACATGTGCCACCTTGTAATGCTGGAGGCCTACCCACCACAAAAGGACTAGCCATATGGATATAGGTGCAAGAGAGGTATTGGAGAGTCCAACATATAAGAACCTATCTACCCTTTTGGACAACAAAGTGAAACCCATGCTTGTCTCCCTCTGCATGGCCAACAATAGAACATATGTGCCTAATTGCATCTCATTATAAATATCCAGACATATATTTCAATTGTGAGGTTCAGCTCGAGATACACGATGCTTAAATGCTTTTTTTTTCTTTAAAACAAGTTTCACCTATTTTTGTGTATAATGTTGCTTATTTTATGCTATTCTATGTAATTGACTCAATCTCAATCTGAGCAGCTCTGTGATCAAATGATATTCAACCATGATCCACCAAAATGTTTTGGCTGTCAGGTAACTGATTTTGTTATGTTTCATCTTTTAATATATGCTGTTTCATTTCCTTTTGCATTTGTAGTTGCATCAGAATTTTTTAAGTAGTGCTTTAGTCTTAGCTAACTGATTTTTCTCCAAAAAATTTGCCATGGTACTATAGCTGCATTATACTTGAAAGATAATATTGTGATAGATTGCTTTTTCATAATGCTAGATGATACTGTTGCACATTGTTGATAGAATTATCTGAAATTTGAAAGTAGTGAACATAGGAGCATTGCTTGGCCAACTTGCTTTTCAGATGACTGTTATATAATTGTCCAATTTTTATCCATCATGGAGGCATGAAGATTTGGTTTTCTCTTGCTGACTTTTCCTTTGATTTGTGTAAATAGGATTGTGGTGGTCCGCTTCACTGTGGTGTGGCATGCAGTGCACTTGTGGCAAGCAACATAGAAGGTAACACATTCTCTTGTTCGTGGTATCTTTTTACTCAAAGCATATACTTTATCAGTGCCAAAAAAGGGAATAAATTAAGATTTTTCCTATGTCTGATTTGTCCTGTCTATGTTTAACATCGGCATTGTATCACTGAAGGAAATCATTGAAGTACAAGTCAACTAAATTATGCAACAGAGCATTTAGTCGGCAGTCATATTGTAGGATCGAGTGCACGTGAGGGGGGGGGGGGTGAATCACGTGTCTTAAAAAACTTTCCTTTTTCGGTTTTGAAATCTCGTCGAAAGTTTCGAGTATGCAGCGGAAAAGCGAAAAGAAAACAAAAAAGAACGTACACAATTAGTTTACTTGGTTCGGAGCCTTCGCCGACTCCTACTCCAAGTCCCACGACCCTTCAGATCGTATCGTTGGGCAATCCACTAATATCCTCTTCCGGCAACCTCCGGAAGAGTGATCCGATTACAGAATAAAGTTGGTGTAACAATCCTACACCAACTTATGTAAGTAAGAAAAGAAAAAAAAGCAGAAAACACTTGTTACCCAACACTTAGAATGATGATGATGCAGGCTTGAGTGCTGGTGAAGATCTCGGCGCAGAATGTTGCTTGAGCGGGTTCTTTTGCGCAGAGAGTCAAGAGGAACGTTCTGAATTGTTTCATCGTTATTATTGTGCTTTGAGCTTCGACATCCCTCTTTTTATAGTGAAAGTGAACTTGATCCGATCGAATTTTATTGGTCGACTGATCCTCCATGATCGATCGAATGATCCTTCTGAATCAGCCTATCTTCCCATCTAGATGCTATCTCTTCGGGATAATATTTGCGTTCGGTCGATTGAACCTCACCGTTCGGTCGACTGATCCTCCTATTCTCCCTCAGCTTATCTGGTCCGATCAACTCGCTGATCTTATCCCATGGTTCGATCGACTGAACCTCTTCGTTTGGTCGACTGATCCTCTGATTGATCCAATCAACTTGCTGATTTTTGATATGTTCGATCGACTGATAAACTTGTTCGATCGACCAAACAAGTGTAAATCTCAACCCTGCAAAATGTTTGTCTTCCTACAACACAGAGTTAAAATAAACTATTAAATACATATAATTATGACTTAAATCTATCTTACCACAACCAGGATTTAATCATGATCTCAACTTAGGGTTCAACTTTGGATCTAAGTTGGACCAGCGCCTAAGTCCCTACCGAGAACTTGTCCTCACTGGATTCACTCCTCCAGTTTCTTACCTCACTTACCATTTGTCGAGTAACCTCCTCGACGTCTGATCCTTGACCCACCAGGTCTTCCTGCCTGAATCCCACATCTAGACTTCAGCCAATCGTCTGGTCCTCCCTAACCCGACTGGACTTCCCACCAACTGTCTGGTCCTCTCTGACCCAGTTGGACTTCCTGCCAGAATCGCACATCTGGACTTCTGCCTGGTGTCTGGC
>JBBUKS010017017.1:0-11889 GCA_038050645.1 Hedychium gardnerianum
CTGTCGTTTTGGTGCTTCTTCTTAATAACCCTCACATGTGACTTGTGAGGTTTCCCCTTGTAACTTTGTGCCTTTCTGAGCCCAAATTTTCTTTTACCTTGGTAATATCCTGGCAAGGTAATTTGTGAGCAAAATTGAAGGTCCTTTAAACTTCGTTGGAGTGAAGCCTGCTTGCATATCTCCGTCAACTCCTGGTGTGCATGATGGATTCTAGGTAGAACTCCGATTGTGTTGCCACAGAATTTTTCTTGGAATTTTTGTTCCAAGTAATTCCCAATAAGTGGCGGCATCTTTCTATAGAATTTTGAAGAAAGCTCTTCATTGACAAACATACGCCCTGTCTTTGCTGCTAAAGCTTTATACTGGTTCATATAGGAAATAAGCTCTTTTGTGCTCGGGCATACTAACCTCTCAAGATCAAGATATGCTTGGTTCTGCTCCGTCGTTGAACCAACAACTGGATCTTCCAAAGTTATAATTCACCGTATTTGTGATAATACATTCTGTGTTTCATCAGAAGCGGCTATTAACTTGTCAAACTGCTCTGGATACATCATTCTCCATTGGATAAATGTCTTCTTTTCAATTTCTCCGAGCAGATTTTCGATATAGGCGACTTTAGCCCTTTTATCTAACCAAACCTTGGAGTCTACTACATTTGTCGTAATCGACTCCCATCTGGAAATAACGTCATTATAAAGGCCAATATCATCAGGGAGTACTAATAACGCACCTAATTGTTGTTGAGCAGAGGGAAGAGTCCACTGCTCACTGTTGCTTCCTGTTCTGTACTTCCCTATTTTTGCATTTAGGAAGTCTTTATTATGATAAGGATTTGGTACCTCTGGTCTCTTCGTTGCTGGTGCATACTAGGGAGGACTCATCATTGTATCTTCAGGAGGATTATAGTTGGATATTACCATAGATGAGGATGCTATAATCATCGTCTTTGGGGCTGGATCTGGTCTTTGCTGTGGGTAATCCAGCTCATATCCTTCTTCTATCTCCATTTGAACAAAGATGTCTTCCTCATCCAATGACTCATCATTGGATGATGCAGTGAAAAATTCCTCTTCACTTCCACCATCTTCTGCGAATGGGTTGACCCATTCTTCTTCATCATCACTGGATAGTAAGTATAAATAGTCACCATGAGTGTCAAGGTACTCATCATTGTCCAGTGCAGCTTGCCGACGTTCCAGCCATTCGTCAAGTGACACTGTGCGAGATGTTGATGGCTTGATTTGTCTTGGTAACAATACCTTCATCAAGGCATCCCATTCTTCAGTACTTGGTGACTTGGTTTTCTTTATTGGGCTATCCTCTCGTGCTTCAGAATCATCTGAATTGATGTCTTCTGGGACAATAGCGTTTCTGCTAATATCATCATAATTTTGCAGAATGGCTTTCCCCTTTTGGCTTGTAGAGCCAAAGCCTGCTACACCGCGACTTGTTTGTGGTAGATCTGTAACCTCTATTATCTCTGGCACACTTATCTTTTCAATAATTAGTTGAGCCACTGCTTCTCCTGAGGTTAAATGAATATCTCGGTAAGTAACATTAAATACCAGAATTTTAACTTCACCTCGGTAGTCACTATCGACCACGCCGGCTCCAATAAGAATGCCCTGCTGAACAGAGATGCCGGATCTTGGTGCTATTCTTCCATAGTGTCCTTCGGGTATGGCTAGAGTTATTCCTGTAGATAATAAGCTCCGCTCTCCTGCTTCCACGACATAATTACCAAGAATAGTCAGATCATAACCTGCTGCCCCGCTGGTTTTTCTTTGTAGTATAGTCGCTTTTGGACTTAACTTCTTAACAAACAGTTCTGGCGCCTCTTCAGCTATTAAAACGCCAAGGATTTCTTGCTCAGGTGAACAATCTTCAAGATCTTCGTTATTCACTGAGTGTTGTAAAGGTGTTGGTGTTGCTGTATAACCTTGGAACTGTAATGACACACTCCCATCTAATAAGGCTCGTGTTTGAACCCCTGTTGGTGTCATCGGACTTCTTCGTTGGGATGGACGGTGAGTGTCTGTTTGATGTCAACTGAGGTGAATGTCTGTTTGATGTCATACCCTGCGCACCACTCTCTAAGCTTCTGTCCTTGGAATTGTCGTCCATTGTCAGACACCAATTTGTATAGAATGTCGAACCGACAAATGATGTTTCGCCATAGGAACTTCATGATGACCTCTTCAGTGATGTGGGCGAGTGGTTTGACTTCGACCCACTTAGAAAAATAATTCACCATGACTAGGAGAAATTTTCGTTGTTGAGGCCTAATAAAAAATGGTCCGACAATATCATGCCCCACTGGTCGAACGGTTGCGACACTATAGACGTTCTTAACTGCACGGTCGGGTGATGAGGTAGGTTCTGATGTTTCTGACAATGAGGGCAGTCAGCGATAAACTGAGCTGTGTCAGCCTGAAGGGTGGGCTAATATTACCCGGCCAGAATAATTTTTCTGGCGAGAGTCCGGCCTCCAACATGATTTCCGCAAATGCCCTCGTGGACCTCTCGCATGACATAATTTGTTTTGTTTGGGCTCAGACACTTGAGAAAAGGCTTAGAGAAGGCGCGCTTATAAAGGGCATCGTCGATCAATGTGAATTTGACCCCTGCCTTCGGAGTCGCCTCACGATCTCCGCCTCTTAGGGGATGATTCCGAACTGGAGATATGAGATGAGCGGGGTCCTCCAATCTTGTGTTGCGTTGTCTTCGGGTAGCTTGTCGATCTGAGCCACGAGTAGGGTCTGCGAGGTCGGCTCAGCAAGTGTCCAAGCGACAATAGCGCTGGCCATTTTGGCCAGCTCGTCAGCCCTGAGATTGTCCGCTCGGGGAATCTTTTATAGTGTTACTTCTTGAAAATTGGCTTTCAGCCATTCGTAGGCCTCTATGTACTTCTTCAGGTGCTCATTTTGATCTCGAAGCCTCCATCCAACTGTCGAGCGGTCAACTGTGAATCCGAGTGGATCACCACTTGAACAACCCCTACACGTCATGCTGCTTGTAGATCGACTAGGAAAGCCTCATACTCTGTTTCATTGTTGGTGGCTCGGAAGTTAAGCCAGATGGATAACTGTAGGACGTCCTCTCGATGCGAAATCAATAAGACTCCAACTCCACTGCCCTGATTGTTAGCTGACCCATCCACATAAATCTTCCAAATTCCTTCTGAATCACGACCTGCTGTCTCTGTCATGAAGTGTTCTAAGGCCTGAGCCTTTATAGTCGTCCAGGGCTGGTATTGGATATTGAACTCACTGAGCTCAATCATCCATTTGATCAGCTATCCTGAAGCCTCAGGGTTGGTCAACACCTGCCCTAACGTGTTGTTGGTGAGGACCGTTATCAGGTGAGAGAGGAAATATGCTCTCAATCGTCAGGCAATCATGACCAACGTCAATGCCAGTTTTTCCAAGACGGTGTACCTACTTTCTGCATCCTTCAACAGGTGACTAGTGAAGTAGACCGGTTGTTACGTGTCTCCTTCTTCTCACACCAGAGATGCGCCCAGGGCTCCTTCCCCAACCACCAGATATAACCAAAGATGTTAGCCAAGTAGCGAATTGGATAGGAGTGGTAGTTATGTTAGATATTCCTTCAGCTTGGCAAAAGCAAGGCTGCAGCTCTCATCCCATTCGAACTTCGAAGCCTTCCTTAATACCTTGAAGAAGGGGAGGCTCTTTGTCGCCGACCGGGAGATAAAATGAGACAGTGTTGTGATACGGTCCACCAGTCATTGTGTTTCCTTGAGGTTCCTGGGCGAGGCCATGTCACGAAGAGCCTGCACCTTCTCTGGGTTGACCTCAATTCCCCGCTCGGTAACTACATAGCCGAGAAAGAGACCGCTCTTGGCTCTGAAGAGGCATTTGTTAGGGTTTAGCTTAAGCCCATATTTCCTCAGGGTACCACAGGTCTCTTCGATATCAACTATAAGGTTATCTGACCGAGCTGACTTAATAAAGATGTCATCCACGTATAACTTGATGTTTCTTCCGATCTGATGCTTGAACACCCAATCCATCATCCTTTGATACGTGGCTCTCGCATTCTTCATCCCAAACGGCATGACATTATAGCAGAATGTGCCCGCGGAGGTAATAAGAATGTGCCCGCGGAGGTAATAAAGTTGACCTTCTCCTGGTCTTCTGGATCCAACGGGATCTGATGATAGCTCTGATAAACGTCCAACATGCAAATGTACTCACATCCACTGGTTGAGTCAACTAGTTGGTCAATGCTGGGCAGGGGGTAGCAGTCTTTCGGGCAAGCCTTGTTCAGATCGCGGAAATCAATGCACACCCACCATACTGCCCGGCTTTGACACCAGAACGACATTCGCTAGCCAAGTAGGAAACTGTACTTCTCGAATGTGCCCTGCTTCTAGGAGCTTGGCGACCTTTGCCCTGATCACTTGATCTTGTTCCAGGCCGAAATATCTTTTCTTTTGCCTGACCGGCCTCGACTTCGGGAGGATATTGAGCTTGTGTGTCATCATCGTTGGGGGCACACCTTTGATTTTTGAAGCTGACCAGGCAAAAACATCATACTTCCGGGTCAAACATTTCTCCAACTGCTCCCTTACTTTATTAGGTAGGCTAGCTACTACGCAAGTGGTACCATCAGGTCACTTGGGGTGGATCTGGATTTTCTCCTTATCTTCATCCAATACCCCGACCGTTGTCCGAGCGGCCGCTTCCTAGACAACGTTGACTTGCGATCCTTGGACCCTTTTGGCCTTATTAGAACCAGTTCGGATGATGTCGACATAACACCTCCGGGCGGCTGATTGACTTCCCTTTACTTCTCTAACCTGACTCCCCACGAGGAATTTTATCTTTTGGTGAAAGGTGGAGACTATGTCTTGGAAAGCATTTAGAGTCAGCCTTCCCAAGATGACATTGTATGATGACTCGGCCTCCACGACCACGAAGGGTGTCTGCCGGGTTTTCTCTCGGGGCTCTTCTCCAAGGGTTAGCTGTAGCGTAATCTACCCGACCGACTAAACTTGGTGTCTGATGAATCCGAATAGAGGGGTCGCTATGGGTCGGAGTTCTTCATCCTCGATCTGCATCTGATCAAGGGTCTTTCTGAAAATGATGTTGACCGAGCTGCCAGTATCCACGAAGATCTTTTTTATTTCATAGTTAGCTATCACAATCTTGATGACTAAGGCATCTTCGTGGGGCGTCTCGATCCCCTCCAGGTCTCATGGTCTGAAACTTATTGTTGGTCCACCATTCTTCATGGCGCTAGTACTCACTCCAAAATTTTTCAGTCGCCTACTATGAGTTTTGTGGGCTCTGTTGGAATCCCCATCGGTGGGGCCACCAGATATCATGTCGATCGTCCCTCTTAATGGGGTTTTGCCCTTATCCTTCGCCCTATCTTCCCTTGGTAGTGTGGGACTTCAGTAGTTTTTCGGGGGCATCCTGGCATGTCGATCAGAGGGACCCTCTGCCTCCCTTTGATCCGCTCGACGTGGAGAGTGCTTCTAGTCGGGAGACTTTCACTCCGAGGCTCGCTCCCGCCTCTTGAGTTTGTAGCAGTCTTTGGTATCATGTCCTTCTCTTTGGTGGTAGGAACAGAAAAGGTCAGTCAACTTAGGATACCACTTCTTAGGTCGCGGGGCTCGGAAGGCTTTAATTTCGTGGACCGTCATGTTTTCGCCGTGGGGCATCTTGTGATGGGATCCCGGACGATCATTGTACTTTAGTGGAGGGGGAGGGGCTTTACGGTCGAACGTACCGACCGAAGTGTTGACTTTCTTTTTTCGGGCTGACTGGGCCTCCTCCACCTTCACATATTTGATATCCCAGCTCATGAGGTGATCGAAGTAGACCGGGGGCTTTTTCACCAGTGACTGGAAGAAGTCGCCCTCCTGTAGGCCCTGTGAGAAGGCGCTAACCAGAATTTCGAGGGTAGCTTCCTAGACATCTAAGGTCACTTTATTGAATCGCTAGAGGTAATCCTTTAGGGACTCTTTCGTCCTCTGCTTCATGGAGAATAGGTCCAAGGGAGTCTTCATGTATCTTTTACTGTTGGCAAAGTGCTGCAGAAACACACTTTTGAATTCCTCAAATGAATGAATGGATCCGGTCGGCAAATGATTGAACCACCTTTATGTTGGACCCATCAGGGTCGTCAAGAAGACCCTGCATTTAACTCCACCCGAGTATTGGTGCAGTAGCGCTGCATTCTAGAACTTGCATAGGTGGTCTTCCGGGTCTGTCGACCCGCTATACTCTCTAATGATTGTGGGACGAAAATGTTTGGGCAAGGGGTCACCCAAGACATTTTCTGCGAACGGCGGGCCTTTGGTTCCGCCAGCTCCGTTAGGTGTCGATCCTTTGCTTTTAGCGACGTCCTAGACCTTGACCCGAGCGATCGAGGATTCTCCTAACTGCTCGAGTAGGAGTGACTCTTCGACCGCGGGTCGACCAAAGGCCAGTGGTGTGTCCGCTGCCGTGAATAATCTTTGTCGAGCACCCTGCGGGGGTCTGATCGATGGGGTTGGCATCCCCGGAGGTAAAGGTTGTGCCGGCCACGATGCTTGCCACGCGACCTGCTGCTACTGCCAGATGCATTGTTGATGTTGCAACCACACTTCTTGTCTCTGCTGCCACACAGTTTGCTTCTGCTGCATGACTTCCTGCACGGACGCCGTGATTACCTAGGCAAGTTCGCTCTGCGACGAGGGCAGGTTGGATCCTCCAGTGTCATCCATCTCAGTCTTTTCTCAGGATTTAAAAATATTTCCACAGACGGCGCCAATTTGTTCTCGCGCAGAGACCTTCAAGGGGTGAACCACCAGTGAGCTGTAGAAATGTTGACCAAGTCGCCAAGCACGATGCGTTCCCCGACCCTCTAAACCAGATAGTTGAGTGGGGGGATCGTCCGTAGAGTTACTGGCAGCGAGAACCTTCCCTAATCACCAAGGTCGAAGTCCTACAAGGGACAAAAAGAGAGTCGGATGGTTAAAGGAGAGCTCCAGGCGAGAGGCCTAGGCTCCCGCTCCGACGTTCAAGTCCGACCTCATCAAGCGGAGATAGCTAGAAGCAGTAAAAAGAGAAGTCTCAGATAAGAGAAAAAAACATCCTCTCCACCAGTGACATCCATCCCTTTATATATTTCTTCGGGGCGAGTACTTCCAGTATTAATGGTGTGCATTGTTGAGGCATGGGCGAGCATACCAGGATGCAAAAGGTCAGCCGTTCTCCGTACTTTCTGGGGGTGTCTGGGGTACCATTGGAGGCGCTCTAATCGTACTGTTGATGTTGGAGCTAGGCTCTATCGACGTGCCAGAGGTATGGGCCAATGGTAAGGTCTTCCCGGTCAGTCATATAGTATACCCAACCGAAAAGATGATTCACCCGGTCGATAATATAGTATACCCGATAGGTGATTCCGATTCTGATCGGTGATCTTGATTAACGCTCCTGACGGAGTGGTGTAAGGTATATCCGGTCGGTCATATAGTATACTCGATAGGTGATTCTGATTCTAGCCGGTGATCTTGATCAGCGCTCCCGACTGGGTGATATAAGGTATATCCAGTCTGTCATATAGTATACCCCGACCGGCAAGATAATACACCTGATCGGGTGGACGCGCTTTTTCGTTAGTCTTGACCTTTAACTTTTCACCATATGGTATTTATCCGTACTACCATAGGGTCCGATCTAATCATCCATATCAGAATCATTGTCATGACACTTCCATTGGCAGAGCCACGAGGTCAATCATAATAATAGTCTTGACATTAAACATTTGGTGGGAGAGGATTGTGTAGTGGCTCATAATTAATCTCAAGTGCAGTGTGAGAAACAACCACCATGATGAAGAATAAGATTATCACAATGAGCAACTACTAAAAATCAAAATTAAAAATTAAAAAAATAATATTTCTATATTCACATGGAGTAGCAGAGTAAGCCTATTACAATGGTTATTATATTGGATTTGGTGGTTTTAAGGAAAACATAAAATATGCTTTCTATGATAAACTTTATAGAATTGATTGATTTCAATTCGCAACATAATTCCTATGGCACTCGATTGACATCAGCTCATTGTTGACTTGATTGCCATTAAATTTTTAGTTAAAAATTAACCAACACGAGCTAAAGCATTAAAATGATGGAGAAAAAGAAAATATCGGAGAGGAGACTAATGACAACAAAGGAATTATCGCTTCCTTTGTTGTCATTAGAGACCTCGTGATGGTGGGCATTTTGATTAGGCAGCAAAGGATGAAGCAATTGGCAGGCACCCAGCTGTTTAACAATGGCCGACCACATCCTCTTCCAACTCCAACATGACCGTGCCATCGCGTATGACGCTTTTGCTTCACTTCTCTCCCAAAGATACACCAACACCTACCCAAACTGTACGTATCCCACCCTGCAATTAATCTACTACACAAGCATAAAATTAATATCATACTCCCACCACCTTTCAACATCCTCTTTCTCTCTTACTTGACGTCTCGATGGGCGATGTGATTGACGAGGGAATGATCGGGTCGAGCCCACGCCGGACAGGGAGCCGCCACCTGCTGAGCTCAAGCACGCTTGTTCAATACTGAAGAATGAAGACCCCTCTCTCTCTCTCTCTGCCTTGTTCTAATTAATTGTTACTGCTCGATGGAGCTTAATCGGTCGGTCCAAAGGAGGCCCACCATGCACTAGCAAATAGGAGTGCTAAAAGTGAGGAGCAAAGGCATAATTACTAGATACAACTCATACACGAGAAAAGGCAGAGCGGAGAGGAAGATGAGGAGGGGGATAATATCTTCAGGCCCTGCAGACAGCAGCCAATCACTTAGAGACCGTCGAAGCCAGGCGGTCCCCAAATCTCCACTTCCTCCTGCATATTTTATTGGAAGCAAACATGTTATTAATTTTGTATATATATAATACATTTGTTGCTTGTTGTGCAGCTCTCAGTGCGTTGCAATCAATATATGAGGTGAGGAAGCTAAGGAAAGGGAAGAGATTTAGCTGATCGATCTTGTTGTGGTGGTCGCAATCAGTGGCGGGTAGAGGGTGGTGGCGGTTGCGGCCAAGAAGGCCAACGAGAGTAAAAGAGTTCGCACTTTCCGGCCATTGCGGCACCATTTCTCTTTCTCTCTCCTTCCTTCAAGCCATATCTGACTACTAAAATATACACATGGATGTATAGTTATCTGGAGTGGCTTGGGTTTTATATATAGTTAACCTCACTGCCTAGCCCTTTATCCCCTCCCTATCCATCGCCCATTTGTCTTCCTCGACTCATAAGGTATAGCTTTTCAGAGAGAAGCAGCAACTCGCAGGGGTTCCAACAAAGCTATCTGCACAAGTTCCGCGTACTTGGGGCTATAGACAACAAGTTATTTCCTTGTGTGCACTGTAAGAAGTGTTCCTCTCCCATCCTTGTCCTGTGATATCGATCTTTCTCTCTAGCTAGGTCCCTTTACTTTGTGTTTTCTTTCATCATATATGCATGCATGAATACTTACTTGCACAACGTCATTTCTGACTCATGTGGAGAAGATATATATTCTCATTTATATGGAGTCGCCTTTCTTATTATTGTTTGTAGAAATTATCTACAAGATTCTAATTCATGCAACAATGTATATAATTCGTTCGCATATACAAAGTAGACTTAGATCTATATGTTTGTGGAAGTTGAATTAGATCTATATGTTTGTTGAAGACAACACATTGGTTAAGTGACAACATGTTAAATCAGATCTATTGTCAAAAAAATAGATCTACCTAGTAAATCTCATGGAAGGAATATTATATATATATAAATGTTATTTTTCTCAATTAATGCGTGCTTTGATATTTAAACCAATAAGTATTGATAAATGAAATCCAATATTACTAAACAAAAGGGCTCACGAACTGTGTGACGAATATATTATGAATGAATATGTTACCTATATTATAATTATATGCCAAAGTATAGATATTAAATATCAGTCTTTTAAGGAGAAATGCAATCGATCATGGTTAATAATTAATTTTCTTAAATACATTTGGATGTGAGTTTAACAACATGCATGTAGCTTTATTTTTAGGATTAATTATTTTTTTTATCATATGCTTTCAGAATTTTATGAATTAAGTTATTGAAAAAGAATGAGTTGATTATATAAAAAATTAATAAGTATCACAATAGTAATGTTTTATTAACTAATAACATATATTATTCACTTTATGAAATTATTTATGCGAATATATGGATATAACTAACGTGTACCATGTCCTTTAGGTGTAGATTTTATTGTGGTATCAAAATATACTAGTGATATCAATCAATATTATAGGCGCTACCAATCTTTAATGGTACAAATTTATGTTATGAGTGATATAAAATAATAGTATTAGAAAATCTACATGCAATTGTTCATGCAAGTTCTGGCTTGGGGCACCGTGCTATAAGTAGGAGATAAGACGAAGTGCTAAAAGTAAGAGATAAGATGAAATCTCGTATAATAAGGGTTTAAAATTCATATAGAAAATTTTCTATGTTTATAGTGCTCAAATTATTTGTAATATTGAGTTGTCCATCTAGGACTTATCTATACTTTTCAGATTTATTTTATTGATTGATAAAAAAAATTATAAAATTAAATTAATCATCTTTAAAATTAATCAGTTTAAAAAATTAAATATCTGAATTAAAAAAAATTATCCAAATTTTAATATTCCGAAATGTCATTTGTTAATAAATTATTGGTGAAAGAAAACCGTGCAATTGTTATTATTTTACACAGTAGACAACATTTTACTTAAAAGAATGTAGAAGATTTATTAATAAAGACATATTTTCATAATAAATTTAATAATCATCTTAATTTATAGGTTAAATACCTTTAATCAAGTAACATTTTATCCCTTTGTACTTAAAAAATAACATTTAACCCTCTTTAATCAAAAGTCAGATGTGAGAAAACTTACAAAAGATAATTGTGCCCTTGTCTTTTTTATTATTTTTCGATAATAATCTCAGGAGGGAAAAAATATATTAAATTGATCATTATATTTTTCGGTAATTTTTTTTTTTTGTGAAGGTTGTACCTTCTAGATGTTAGATTCAATACATTAACTTTTGATTTATCTCCTCGTATCAAAACAAATACTTATAGCAGTTTGCCTTCTTTTGTGAGATACAACTAACATAATAGAGGTAAAATAGTACTAAAGTTGCTAATATGATTTTTTTTTGTTTGGATGCATTTTTCTCACTTTTCGTCAAAGCTCTTTTTGTATTTTTAAGAGAGTTCTTCATTTCCTCTCTTAAGTGAAGCTGTTGAAGTCTCGTGCTTCTTCTTCTATTTCATCCATCCATCAGAAGAATCCATATTCACCATTTATTTTGCATGTAAATAGTAATTGATATCAATTAGATGTTAGTGATTTTTGATTTATATGGTATATTAAGATATTTGAGCACCAACCTTGTTAGTTACAACAGCTTGTAAATTTTCTTTCTGGATTTTATAATGTCTTTGATATACGTATTGATGTAATTTTGTCACACCAACACTTCACTCCTATTTTATTATATGCCACATTTGATGATGAAGAGGAAATTTTTAATGATAAATTTTATTTTATTTTTATTTGATTTTGGTTCATCAATTTAGAATTCTAGCTCTTTTTTAGTTTGATGAGAGTGGTGGAATGAGTTTTTTATTAGTTATCCCTTTCAGAGTTGCTATTTTTCTATTGTTTATGCTGTCACGCCCCGAGAGGGTATTTATCCGATGAAAATCGGACAACACCTCCCCTGTACGGCGGACAATATTTCTGAATACATACTACAACTAATATCAAATACCCAACACGGGTATGTATCTCAACATAAAAGATATAATAA
>JBBUKS010017027.1:0-11889 GCA_038050645.1 Hedychium gardnerianum
TTGAGCGTGTGTTAAGAATTGAGTCACATCCTACAAAATCCATTACAGGTACCTCTATGAAATCTTCTAAAAGATCAAAAGAAATACTTACTTTGCAATGATTAAAGAGGTACATGAAGGTTCCAAACAAGTGGATGAGACTTCCTCTAGGTTAAGTAAGGATTCTAGCTCTAGATCAGGTGGTGGTGTCTCTAAAGGTCTTGATTCTTGGGGCCTTGCCTCTTCCACAAAAGTTCCTACACTTTGGTTATCAACGAAATCAATCCTTGCAACCTCTATAATTTCAAGTGGTTGTGTGATCAAAGGAAGTGATTCTTTGGGCGTTGCTTCCATAGCACATGTCCCTACACTTCTATCCACAAACTTATCATCATCACAATTAGTGAAGAGTCCACTAACATTAATATCTTCAATAGGAGAGTCAACATCTTCATATGTAGTCTTAAATTGTTCATTGTCATCATCAAAAAACTCAATATCACCATTAACAAATACAATCCTACGAGGAAAATTCAAAAATTTGCAATACACCACATCTCCATCACAATCATCATCACAGAATTTGTCAAATTCTTCATCGTTCTTAACTTCCACCACCCTTTGTGGAAAAGACATTTGAGGTACATGGGTCCTTAGTGGAGGTATTGGGAGGAATTTGTCTTCAATAATAGCTTGAGGCATATGAATCACATGCTGAGGAAACTGTATATATGGTGTATAAATCCTTGTTGGAGTGGTGGGTGGGTCGAGCTTTCTTAAGGGTTATAATGGAGGGGAAATGCATTGTGAACTCAACTTATTTGACTTCACTTCTAACTGTCTAAACCTCTCATTTGGCTTGATGATATCTTCTATATAATTTTCAAGACTCTTGAGTGGTTGCAATAGTTCTTATTTTTCATTCACATCCAAATTCATGGCTTGTACTTCTGAGAATGTTGGAAAAGATTCCATCCAATGTTGATTTGACCATTGTTGGAGGTTCTGTGTCACTTGATCAATTAAGTCACATGTTTCATTTAAAGTTTTATTCATCAATGAACCTCTTGTAGAATTCAATAATATCTTATCTGAAAATGAAATCCCCGTATAGAATAAATGGATAGTGAGTCATTTTTCCAGCCCTTGATGAAGACATTGCTTCAATAAGCCTTTAAATCTCTCTCATGCTTTGAATAATGATTCTTCTTCTGTTTGTGCAAAATTCATGACTTGATTTCTCATAAATGCTGTCCTTCTTGGTGGGAAAAAGTAATTCAGAGAGCGTTACTCCAATTGTTCCCAACTCATTATGCTTCGTGGACAAAGATAATTCAACCAAGTCTTTGCTTTGCCTTTTAGGCTGAATGGAAATCCCAACAACTAAATAGCATTCTCTGAGACCCCTTCACACTTCACCGTACTACAATATTCTTGAAATACCTCAAGGTGAAAGTATGGATTTTCAGAATTTTCTACTCCAAATTTGTGAGCTTGTATCAAAGAAATTAAATTTGGGTTATGTTGGTAGTGGGCGACATCAGTCTATGGAGGTACAATGGGATCCAATAGTCTTGCAGATATAGGTGTGCAAAAATCTCTTAAAGGCATGTTTGCCATGTCAGTTCCTTTCATATCTTAAAAGAAAAAAAAAGTAGGTTCTTGGAAACAAAATCACAATCACCTACAAATTAAAATTATTATAAAAGCAAAAGTGCAGAATTAAAAATAAATAAGAAAAATGCAGAATTTATTAACATAAAAAAAATTCTATGAACAAGTAAACAAAATGTAGTCTTTTTGGATTATGTATATACAAAAGAAAATTACATATTTTGATTAACAAAAAAAAAGTCTAGATTAATTAAATTGCAAGTCAACTAATGTAAATCGAAAACAGTCTCCAAAAACGATGCCAAAACTTGTTATGCTACCGTAAGTGCATGATTACGTCGTCAGTAATATAAAAGATTATCGTATCCACAGAGACTGTTGATTAAGCACTAGTGATTTTGCAAAATAAGTTATCTAGACAATAAAAGTTTGGAAGCTTGTGAACTAGAGAGAGAGTGTGTGTGAGAAAGAGTGAGAGAGAGAAAGAGAGAGAATCTTGAGAGAGGGGATGAGAGAGAAGATTGAGAAGTTGGCTATGGGAAGAATAGTTCTAGGGTTTCGGTTTCATTATGATGCTAATTAATGTCCCTAATGTATATTCATCTCTTTATTTTCCATGCTAACATTTTTGTAGGGATTCTGACAAATTTTTAAAATGGAATACCATTAGAATGTTCTAGCATGGAATGACCCCTATGTCAAGGTCTTTTGACTCTAGGAAGTGGGTAAGTATCGATAACCTTTATCAGTAAGAGTATGTAAGTCTGGTTGAATGAGTATCCTCTATCACTAAAGATCCTCCAATTATCCAACCTAGTAGCAACTTCAACATAAAAGCAAATCCCTTACTTCTACATGCATTACTCACACACGCATTTTGTCAAACATGTAGTAGGCATAATACACATAGAACAAGACATAAACACTCCATTAAACAAGAAAATGACATATACATAGTTCATACATCAATCACATATCATAATTACTTAATACATCCAAGAAATGGGAGAATCTACTCCATTGCAAGGGAATACAATCAAGAGATGAAGATAATAGCAAACTACAACTCAATATATAAAAATAGAGAGAAGAGAATGCTTATCCTTTATGTCTAACGTCATTGGTGATGTTCACTTGCTCTAAGGTGGACGGATCATCAAGGAGGAGGACATGGAAGCTCTAGGATTTCCTCTAAGGGGAGAACCCTTCCCCACGGAGAGGGCATGAACCCCCAAACCAAAGATTCCCAAGTGTTTTCTTGACCCTTTTATACTTGCCCAGAATTTCCAGATCTACCCCATTTGTTACGCTTCACAAAACTCAATTTTTCACACCTTAAACCACTTAATCTCGGGTTGGACTATGAATATAAGTTGTATATCTTGAGGTTATCTACATTCTGGAAGTTGAATAAGCCAAAAACTCTAATCAGGTGCAAAGTTATAGTTATTTTACTTTTGGTCTGTAGGATGTATGGAATTCAACATGCATGTGCCTAAAAGACACGACCCATGCCTAAAAGACACAGCCTATGCTCTAGAGGTGAGGCATGGCCTTGCCTCTGGGGCACGGCCTGCAAATAATGAGCCCCTGGCAGGAGGGCACGTCCTTGCCTTATAGCATGGCTAGACGTTATTTTCTCAGCTTGCACCTTGAAGCAAAGTTGTAGTCCTTGAAGTTATCTTTATTTTGTGGGTGGAACGACCAATATCTCCAACTGTGTGAAAAGTTATGGTCATTTTACTTTTCATCTGCAGGCTGCCAAGACTTTAATTTAGCTCCAAATATGCCAAATCACATCCTATCAATGAAAACACACAAAGAGCAGTTCTCCAAACTAAATGAGTAGAAGTATGTCATAATAATGAAATAAAATGCAATACATGTAAATTATGCTCATGAAATATATGTAGATGTGTGTCAAACAATAGAAAAAAATATTTATATTCTACGCACATCAATATACTTGTTAATGAGTTAAGAACTCAATATTTATATGAATATCAATTAGTTGATAACATAATGTGATAGTTATGTATAAGCGATACATAATCGGTATATGTGATACCTACCACCATAGTTAAGAATGACTTATTGGGCTCACTCGAAGGTTATTCTTATCTATGGTGGATATCAACCCACTTGGAGAAAAATCTACAATCTCTCTAATTCATAGTAAGGGCTCTTGAATTTGATAAATAAGCGGGATTCCTACATATATGTATATTGTTTACATTGTAAAATCATCTCTCTCATATTTTTCTCGATTTTATATTTTTAGGTTAATCGTTTGGTCATGACATCTTTGAATTTGCGTTCAATTTTGGACTTGAACAAACTAATTGGGCCAAATTTCTTGGACTGGCTTAGATACTTGAGAATTGTTCTCAAGGTTGAAAAGCTTGTGTATCTCCTTGATGAGCCACTTCCCACAAGTCTAGGAGATGATGCAACTTCGGACCAATTGTTGGCCCATCAAAAGCACACAACTGATTATGAGCTTGTTAGTTGCATCAAGATAGCCTCGATGACTCCTGAGCTACAGAAGCAGCATAAGCATATGGATGCTTATACTATTATCTATCATCTTCATGAGTTGTTTGATGAGCAAGCTAGATCTGAAAGTTTGAGGTCTCCAAGCTTCTCTTTTGCTCAAAGATGCAGGAGGGTTCATCAACGGTGCAAATTGTATTGGAAATGAATGGCTACATTGAGCAATTGGGATCACACAATTTTTTGATGGATCATGAATTGTGTATTGACTTAATTCTGCATAGTTTGCCCAAGAGTTATTTATAATTTGTGATGAACTATCAGATGAATAATCTTGAATCCACCATTCCTGAAATGATCAACATGCTCAAGACTATGAAGCCTTCTATTGAGAAATAATAGAAGACTGTGATGTTAGTTGACTCTTCTAAGAAAGGTTCTAAGAGGGAAGTCAAAGCATCAAGAAAAATGGAAGAAAAATGCAAAGACAGTAGAACCGACTCCAAAGAGCCCATGCCACCATTGTGGCAAGATGGGACACTAGCAAAAAACTACAAGATCTATCTTGAGTCCGTGAAGAAGAAGAATACATATGATACCCCATTTGCTTTAGGGATCTTTGTTATTGAGTGTCATACTATTTCCTCTGACACCTAGATATTGGATACAGGGTGTGACTCGCATATATGTAATGACATGCAGGGGCTAAGGAATTGTAGAAGACTGGTCAAGAAAGAATCAAATTTGCGAGTTGTCAATGGAGCAAAGGTTGCAGATGTAGCCATCAAAACTTATTTGTTGAAGCTCTCTAGTGGACTTATTTTAGAGTTGGATAATTGTTATTTTGTTCCTACATTAATAAAGAACATTGTTTCTATTTCTTGCTTAAATAGAAAAGGTTTTCATTTAATGTTTAGTAACAATTATTGTTATATAACTTTGAATGATATTCTTTATGGAACTGAAACTTTATGCAATGACATCTACGCATTAGATATATCCAACAACATACTCAACATCGAAATGAGCAATAAGCGTACTCGAAAGAATGATCAATTAACCTCCTACTCGTGGCATTGTCACCTTGGCCATATAAGAGACACATGTCTGAATTACCCAAGTGTGGAATTTTTAAATCATTTGAATTATATTCATTTGATATATGTGTCTCATGATCAAATGGAAAGATGACTAAGTTACCTTTTTTTGGAAAAGGTGAACCAATGGGAGAGTTGCTTGGCTTTATACATACTGATGTATGTGGATCGATGTCAACTCAAGCATTAGGAGGTTATAGCTACTTCATTACCTTTATTGATGATCACTCATGATTTAGGTATATATATTTATTAAGATATAAGTCTAAAGCCTTTGAAATGTTCAAAGAATTTAGAAATGAAGTAGAGACACAACTTGACAAAAGAATTAAAAAATTTCAATCTGATTGAGGTGATGAATACTTGAGTCGAGAGTTTTAAGATTATCTAAGAGACAATGGAATATTATCTCAATGGACTCCGCTTATATGCCACAACATAATGGTGTATCTGAAAGGTGAAACCAAACCTTGCTAGACATGGTTAGGTCAATGATGAATAATGCAAATGTTCCCAAAACCTTTTGGGGTTGTGCATTTGTGATAGTTGTTTACTTGCTAAACAGAGTCTCGACCAAGGTAGTCTCTACTACTCCATTTGAGAAGTGGACTGTTATGAAACCTCAGCTATCTTATTTGAAGATATGGGGTTATCCTGCTTAAGTGAAGATGATTGTATCAGACAAACTGGATGTTAAGTCTCATAAGTGTCTGTTTATTGGATACCCTAAGGAAACTAGGGGTTAATAATTCTATCATCCCTTGAAACAAAAAGTGTTTGTCTCAAGGCATGATATATTCCTAGAGAAAGAATTTCTCTTGTAGGAAAATAGTGGGAGTGAACTTAAACTTAAGAAAGTTCAGTAGAGTCCAATAGACACAGATGAGACGTCTATTCAAGAACTACAATTGATTACTCATGATGATGAGTCATCGGCTGAACCTAGAATGACACAACCTCTTCGTTGATTTGGTAGGACACACAACATTCCTGAGAGATATGGATCTCTCATAAGTGAATCGAATGATATGTTACTCATTGAAGATAAGGAACCTACTAATTATGAAGCAGTTCTTAAAAGTTCAAAAAAGGACAAGTAACTTATAGCCATGAAGTCACAAATGGATTTCATATACAAAAACTAAGTTTGGAACTTAGTGGACCCACCTGAAGGCATCATGCTTATTGGGTGCAAGTGGGTTTCAAGAAGAAAATCGACATGGATGGTAATGCAATTACCTACAAAGCAAGATTAGTGGCGAAAGGCTATCATCAAAAATATGATATTGACTATGACGAAACCTTCTCACTAGTAGCTATGCTTAAATCCAATTGGATGCTCTTGGTCATATCAGCTCATTACGATTATGAGATATGGCAGATGGATGTGAAAACAACTTTCCTTATTAGAAACCTGCTCGAGGATGTGTATATGATACAACGCGAGAGTTTCATATCTGTAGAAAGAAATAAAGTATTCAAGCATCAACGATCCATTTATGAACTGAAGTAAGCATCCAGGAGTTGGAATATCTATTTTGCTGAGGCAAACAAAGAGTTTGATTTCTCACAAAATCCTAACGAACCTTGTGTATACCAAAAGATTAGTGGGAGTGCTATCATATTCCTAGTGTTGTCGATGACATATTACTTATAAAAAATGATGCACATATTCTACAATTAGGTAAGGCTTGGCTGTCCATGAAAGACATGGGAGAAGCAACCTATATCTTTGGGATTAAGATCTATAGAGATAGATCAAAATAGTTGTTTGGTCTTTCACAGTCTACATATATAAACAAAGTGCTAAAATGATTTAGCATGTCTAAATCTAAGATATATCTTATACCCATGAGACATGGGATACACCTTTCAAAATCTATGTGCCATGCATAGAAGACGAGAGGATTTGCATGAGTAGAACACCCTATGCATCTGTGATAGGATCTATCATGTATGCTATATTATGTATGAGGCCCGATGTATTATATACTCTGAGTGTCACGAGCAGATACCAATCAGATTTAGGCATGGATCATTAGATGGTTGTCAAAGCAATCCTTAAGTACTTGAGAAGAACTAAGAATATGTTCTTGGTATATGGAGAATGTAATATGGTTATATGCAAGTATACTGATGCCAACTTCTAGACAGACAAGGATGACTCCAAGTCTAAATCTAGATACATATTCGCACTGAAATTAGAAGAGTTTCAAGCAAGACACCGTTTCAGATTCTACGTGTGAGGAAGAATACATTGTAGCTTCTAAAGCAGCAAAAAAAGCAGTTTGGATCAAGAAGTTCATCACTGAACTTGGAGTGGTTCCAACCATTGTTGAATCATTGCTTGTTTACTATGACAACACTGGAGCAATCGTATAGGCCAAGGAATCAAGGTCTCACTAAGGATCCAAACATGTGCTTCGTCGCTATCATTTGATCAGGGAGATCATAAGTAGGAATGAAATACAACTCGAGAAGATTCTCACCGAAAGGAACCTAGCGGCTCCTTTGACAAAAGTTGTACCATAAAGTAAGTTTCAGAGTCACATACTGGCCTACAGTATTGGACAATGTGGCGATTGACATTAAGATATGTGAGAGTATGTTATATCTGAGAGATATTTTAAGGCAATCGCCTTATTGTTTGTAAATATTTATTATAGAAATAAAGATTTACTATTTGAGTGTACATATTGTATATATTATTGGATCTTAAACTCACTTACTGAATGTCTGTAATACGATTCATAGCATGTGAGAACTTTTGATTGGATCACAACTAGTGAGCATCTCTACATGTATAATCATGAATGTATTGAAATCTTTCCTAGTCAACGAATTGATGTGTTCGGACAACATCAATTCTATCAGACTAGCACGGATTATACTCCTTTGTCTAACCAAGTAATTGTTCCTCACTAGTTGGAGATATTGGGATGTCTAAAGTTAAACATGGATGCTAGTTATGTAACTAATTCATTAGAGTGACCTGCTATCATTAAGGACTATTTGGACGAGAGGAAAGGTAGATATGGTGGAAAGGTAGATATGGTGGAAAGGTAGATATGGAAATCAGATTTGCTCAATGAAAGCGCGGATGGGCCACGTCTTTTGAAGACAAGTTCAACCCTATTTTGGTTTAATTATAAAACAAATTGGTTTTGTTTTAATTAAAAAAGTTTTGGTTTTGAACCAAACCAAGAGTTAATGGATTATGTTTTGGTTAAGGCATATTGTTGTCTCACCGCAAGTGCACGATAAAGTCATTAAGTAATAAAAATATTGATTCTCAAGAATTGTTGATTAAGCACTAATGAGTTCACAAAATAAGTTATCTAGACGATCGAAAGTTTGTTGATCACGAACGAGATCTTGAAAACAAGAGCTTAATAGAGGAAGATAGTGTGTGTGTGTGAGAGTGTAAGAGAGAGGTTAGTTTGGGAAAGTGATTGTAGGATTTTGATTTCATCATGATGATAGTTGATTATCCTATGGATTGTTTATCTCCCTACCTCCATATTTATATTCTTGTAAGGATTATAACCAAATTACAAGTTTAATCACACGAAGATCACACCGGAGTATTTATATCATTTCCTTCCAATGTTATTAAGTAGAAGAGGTAATATAGAAAGTCTGGTTAAAGGATTATCCTCTGTCACTAAGGGCTCTCTAGTCATACAATCTAGATTACACAAGTAGCTTTCTAACATTGAAATGGTGAAAATCCATTAAATTCTAATTAGCTAATCCCTTATGGAGAATTGGCCCCATTTCATGGCGATGACTCTAGAAAGTCTGATTAAAAGATTACCCTCTGTCACTAAGGGCTCCCTGGGTATACAATCCAAAGCATCTCCTCAACATGGTGATAATCCTTCACATCCACAAGTATACACTTCACACACACATTACATCAAGCACCAACAAGGAAACACACACATAGAACACGTCATAAACACTTCATAGAATAAGGAAATTGGCATATCCATAGTTCATACATCAACAATCACATCATAATTACTCCCTCCATCCTAGAATTTTGAAATCTACTCCATAGCAAGAATTATACAACCAAGAGACAAGAAACGAAGCATTCTTACAATCCAAAGATTAGTAGAGAGGAAGAAATGTTTATTGATGCATTGTCGGTCTTCTTGGACGAAATCCTCACTCCGGAGGTGGATAGATTGTTGAGGCGACTCTTGGAAGGTGGTTCTAGTGTTTCCCACAAGGGGAGAATGTTGTCAAAACCGCAAGTGCATGACTAAGTCAGCAAGTAATAAAAATATCGATCCACAAGAACTATTGATTAAGCACTAGTCAAGTTCGCAAAACAAGTTTTCTAGACAATCAAAGATTGGTAGAAAGCTTGAGAACTAGAATGGGAGAGAGTGAGTTGAGTGCTAGGAAGAGAGTTGAGAGAGATCACTGAGAGAGAGAGCAAGAGAGAGAGAGAGAAAATGAGAGTGAGTTGGCTTAGGGGGATGATTCTAAGATTTTGGTTTCACTATGATGCTAGTTAATATCCCTAGTACATATTCACCTCCATACCCTCTATGTTTATGATCTTGTAAGGATTCTAACCAAAATACCGATATGACCCCGTAAAGATCACACTAGAGTGCTTACATCATTTTCCTTCCAATGCTATTAAGTAGAAGAGGTAACATAGAAAGTCCGGTTAAAAGACTACACCCTGTCACTAAGGTCTTCTTGGTCATACAATCTAGATTACACAAGTCACTTCCTAATATTAAAATGATGAAAACCAATTAAACTTTAATTGGTTAATCCTTTATGGAGAATTGGCCTCATTTTAAGGCGATGACTCTAGAAAGTCCGATTAAAGGACTACCCTCTATCACTAAGGGCTCCCCGGTCATACAATCCAAAGCATTTCTCCTACATGGTGACTAATCCTTCATATCCACATGTATTCACCACACACACATTACATCAAACACATACTAGACACAACACACATGGAACAAGTCATAAGCACATCATAGAATAAGAAAATTGGCATATCCATAGTTCATACATTAACATCACATCATAATTACTTCTTACATCCTAGAATTCAGAGAACAACTCCATAACAAAGGAAATACACCCAATTGACAAAGAAAATAGCAATCCGCAACTCAATACATGAAATAAAGAAATGAAAATGCTTATCAATGCGATGTTAGTGTCTTTGGGAGAGTCTCCTTGCTTCGAAGGTGGATGGATCATCGAGATGAATGGAGATGGTAGCTCTAGGATTTTCTCCTAAGGGGAGAACCTTCTCTCAAGGAAGGGGGCAGAGCCCCAAACAAAATATGTGTCAAGTAAGGATTTGCTTGACCCTTTTATACTTCCCCCAAATGGTCTAGATCTGCAAGGTTTGTTAGGCTCTGCCAAAATAGGGTTTTCACCCATTAGATAACTTTATCTCGAGTTAAACTCTAAATCAAAGTGGTAGATCTTGAAATTATCTTCAATTTGATAGGTCAAAACCCCCAAAATTTTAACTGAATCAAAAGTTATGGTGGTTCAAAGTTTGGTCTGTAGTCTGGGAGACGATGCGACATGGTCATGCCTTTTAGCATAGCTAGACCATGGTTTCTGCTGTTGCACTTTGAATCAAAGTTGTAGATCTCCATGTTATCTACATTTTCATGTTGTTTTAACCCATGTCTCCAACCATGAGGAAAGTTATGGCCTTTTTTACTTTTGGTTTGTTGGCTATTTGGAATTCAACACAGTCGTGCCTAAAAGACAAAACAGAGTCGTGGGGTGTTCTGTCGTTAGCTCCAGAAAAAGGCACGACCGTGCCTTAGGGTACGACGGGGTCATGAAGGCTTCTTGAATTTCTGAGGAAGGCTTCTAAAGAAACATGACTGTGTCATATGGCAAGGCCCAGTCGTGGGGCCTTATAGATTCAACTGGTGGCACGGTTGGAAGAAGTAAGACTGTGCCTTTTGGAATGTCTTGGCCATGGGAGTCTCTGGAAGTGTAGAGTGAAGCACGGTCATGTCGTGATTGATACTGGAGAAGCCACTGACTTAGTACAACCGTGCTTGGGAGGCATGACCATGCCGTGATTGATGCTAGAGAAGGCACGATCATGCCTTTGAGGCACGTCCATGTTTGGCTAAATCCACTCCAAGCTTGCTCCAATGTCCATTTATGCTCCAAATTGCGTCCTATCAATCAAAACAAGCAAAGAGTAGTTCTCCGAACCAAAAGAGTGAAAGTAACGAAAGCATGTAGAAATAGGGTGTGTGAATACAAATCATACTCATAAAATGCAATAATCAACACACGTCACACCTCCAGACTTAAACATTTACTTGTCCTTAAGAAAAACTTGCAATCTAGATTCATGTGTGTAAATGATGCATCATAATCACTAGTGAATCAATCTAATCATATCATTCAGTTTCATTGATGAGAAATACAACAAAATTATTTGAGTGTGTCCTAAGTAGAAGTTCTCCGTGCTTAGTGTGATGAGTGACTTAACATTTTCAAGTGTCAATCTCCAAGCTCAGTCAAGTCGTCATCTAACCCTGTTCCTCATGCTTGTTAGTAGAAGCCCTAGAGCCAATCATGTGATGGTTGACTAAAGGACTCATTGAATCATATTCTTGTATTAATAAAGGCATGTTTTGGTTATTATACTTACTTTGTATTGGTGCCAAATAACTAAGTATAA
>JBBUKS010017046.1:0-11886 GCA_038050645.1 Hedychium gardnerianum
TTTGAAGTTTATTATAATAAAATACCAAACATTAAATATTTTAAAGTATTTGGATGTTTAGTATATATATTAAACACGAGAAGCCTCTATGGATTGAAGCAATCTCCTAGGCAATGGTACAAGCATTTTGATTCGTTCATGACTCAAAATGGCTATAAGAGATGGTGAGCATGATTGTTCCCTATATGTGAAGAGCCTGGAGGTTTATTACTATACGTAGATGACATACTGATTGTTGTAAAGAAAGATGAAAGAGATCGACAAATTGAAGAAGCTGCTAAGCAAGGAATTTGACATGAAGGACTTGGGCGAAGCCTAATGGATCGAAAAGATAGCGCTAGAAGGGGGTGAATAATACTCTTGACTTTTTTATGTTTTTGTTAAACTTAAGAGTATAGGTAGCGGAAAAGAAACAAACAGAAACAAATTAACAGTTTTCTTTTTACTTGGTTCACCACCCAGCGACGACTAGTCCAAGGCCCGCACCCAAATGAGTGCTTTCGATGGGCAATTCACTAATAGTTCGAAGGGTACAAAATATATAGAACTTGAAATTTAATAATTAACAACAATACCGACAACGACAACTAAGAAAGTAGAAGGTCGAGCTCTGGTTGTCGAGGCAGCGTTACAGCATCGTAGAGCAGCGTCTGAACATGGAAGTCATATGAAATTGTTGTTCGAAGTTGGTCGAAGTCTTCTTTTATCGCCTATATTCGTATTGAGGTGCCTCTATCCGAATCAATCTGATCGGATCCGAGTTAGCCGCGCCTTATTCGCTTCCAGACGCCTCAAGCATTGACGTGGCTCGATCTAGTCGAAGCTTGACTTTGCCGAGTCTATCCAAACCTAGGCGCCTCAATCGCTTTGAGGTATCTGGTTATTGACGTGCGCCGATCAACCAGAGGCTGTCATCTCATCTTGCTTCGCGATGAGGTCATTGAGGCGCTTCAATCCTTTTGAGGCGCTTGGTTCGGCTTGAGGCGCCTAGATCCTTCCAGGAGCCTGGTTCAGCAGTTTTCAGGTTTATGTTTTTTGCATCATAGAATTAGCACATAAAAAATATATAGCATCATAAATAATGTTCGAGAGTCTCGGAACTATCCAATTTTGACTTTTCGATTTCCAGTGAAACCTTAGGTTGAATCGACGCTTACTGTTCCCTTAACGAGAAACGCATCCTCACCTACTCCTTTTAGGAGAGTATACCTATGGTCAAATATATGGATCTCCAGATTATTTGAATTTTTGCTCAGCATCCAATCTCGATCTCTAGGAATTCTCGCTAGACGTTTGGACCTCGACCCGTCTAGACTCCTGTCTGGTGTCTTCGACCCTCAGGGCTTTCCGCATAGTGCACTCGACCCCTATGACATCTGCCCAATGTCCTATATCTGCCAAGACTTCTGCCCAACCCCTTGGACTAGGACTTCGTTGTCCAATCTCTCTGATCAGGTTTTCTTGTTCAGTTCAACTGATCAGGACTTCGTTGCCCAATCTCCCTGATCAGGTCTTTTTACCCCGTCCAACTGACCAGGACTTCGTTGCCTAGCCTCAACTAGGACTTTCTGCTTGAGTTTCCTACATACTCAGTCAAACTCATTAGATAACAACAAACCTTAACTTTGAACCTTTGTTATCTATCAAAACATAAGTTCGATTAGCTGGTGCTTTCAGCACAAACAAAGTCAAGAAGATTCGTGGGATGAAGATTCACAGGGATAGGACTGCAGGGAGATTATGGTTATCTCAACATAGCTATGTGGAGGTGGTGGATAGGTTCAACATGAAGAATGCGAAGATGGTAAGCACATTTTTGGCGTATCACTTCAAGTTATTCAGTACACAGTGCCAAAAGACGATGAGGAGATTCGAGAGATGTCAAAGGTTCCTTATGTCAGTGCAGTTGGTTGTCTGATGTATGTTATGGTTTGCACGAGATCAGATTTGGCGCAAGCAGTTAGTATGGTGAGCAAGTTTTTTTCAAATATCGACCGTATTGGGATGCAACGAAGTGAATTTTAAGATACTTGAGAAATTCAATTGATCATGACATCATGTTCAGTAGACAATCGAAAGATCCTTCAGTTGCTAGGTATGTGGATACAAACTATATAGAAGATTTAGATGATAGAAGGTTTACTATATGATACGTGTTCTCTGTTGCAGGAGGACTTATCTGTTGGAAGTCTATGATACAAGCTATTGTTGCATTGTCTACTATGGAGTCGGAGTACATAACAGCAGCTGAAGCAGCTACATGGTTGGTCAGAGAATTGGACGTTCAGCAAGGTGGAGTTAAGTTGTTGTGCGATAGTCAGAGTGCTATTTATTTGACAAAGAATCAGGTGTATCATGCGAGAACCAAGCATATCGATGTGAGGTTTCACAAGATCAGAGAGTTGATTGCTTCGGGAGAAATTTAACTTGAGAAGGTTCACACCGTAGACAATGCTGCAGACATGTTGACAAAGCCAGTGACCGCAGAAAAGTTCAAGCATTGCTTGAGCTTGATTTATGTTTTGAGATGCTAGAGGAAGAAAGCCCAAACCCAGAGATCCAGGTGGAGTTTTGCTGTGGAGATTATTGACGGGTGACTCATATCTGAGTGAAGGCTAATGCGAGAGACATCACGGATAAAAAGGAGGCACGATCGTGCCTAGAAACAGCAGAAAAATTTTGTTATGATTTTTCCATAACAGAATTTTGTTACGATTTTTACATAACAAAATTTTGATATTTTTTTCGGATTTGTTTTGACGTGGTAAGGTTTGAGCACTATTTATAGGGATCATTGTAAGCCTATTGTATGAAAATATTAGATGTAGAGAGAATTCTAATAAAACTTCGGTCGTTTTCGTGGAGTAGGCACGTCGCCGAACCACAGTAATTCTTTTCTCTTCTTCTTTCCTCTTCTTCCTATTCTTCGTGTTTGTTCTTTCTCATGCATCTTTATCTTGTTGCTTCACGCGATCTGTTTCTCTATTCATCTTCTTCTGCGTTAGAGAGGTTGAGAGGTGGTCCCTTATCTTGCACAACAATATTAAAAGTTGGCTATAGATTATATATATATTAGTCTCCAAAATGTTGATAGAAGTGGAAAATTGTATCAATTTCATGATGGTTTTTTTGAATAAATTAAGAGTTGTTTTAATAAGTTCTAGGCAAACCCACGTGCATGTGCAATCATCAACTAAGATTGAGAAATAATAAATTCCATCATCGGATTATGACCCTATATGTTCGAGGAAAGGGCTAAACATACAATTATGAGTACTAGATGGAAAAGATGATCGGGTGATGCTTACCAATTTACATCCTTTACATTGGAACTTAGTTAAAGAGGATGAAGTATTTATAAAATCTTTAATTTTTGACACAAAAGTATGATCTTTAATATTTTGACACAAATGGGTGATCAATCTTTAATTTTTGACACAAAAGGGCGATCAAAGTGACCAACCTAACAATGACATTGGTGTAGGGTCATACTTGCGGTATCTATCTAGGATCATTATCAGTGCCTAAAATTTAATAGAAGTGCAAAATTGTATCTGTTTCTTAATAACTTTTCTCAACATTATAAAAATCACCATTGGATTGTGACACTATATGCCTGAATGAAGGTGTAGATAAACATTTATGAACACTAGAAACCAAAGATAGATGTACAGTGGTGCTTGCCTAATTTACATCCTTCACATTGGAACTTTGTTATAGAGGGTGAAATACTTATAAATTTTTTAATTTTTGAGCCATGCACTAGGGAGACAAAGTTCTCATTGCAGATAGAGATGGGGAACGAAGTCTCTATGTATGGACGTGTGAGGAACAAAGTCTGTGCTGATACAATATGGAGGGTGGTGGTGGAGAGGGTTTATAGCAAGAGAATTGGGACAGTCGCAATACTGGGATGAAGTGTAATGTTGAGAGAATAGGTTGGCAAGGTCACATAATCTTTGGAGAGAATAAGGCTTGGGGAATGAGACAATGTTGGGTAGGGAACAAAGTGGAATAAAGTTAGCAACAGGGGTGGGGAACAAAGTATATTGGTTTGGTATTTCGATGAACTTTGTAGGGTAGATGAACTTTGCTAGTTCAGTGTCGCTACTTGATGAAGTTCACGTGGGCGATAGAGAAGAGGAAATGTAGGGTTGAAGAGGTGTATGGTGGTGTGGAGAATTGGTTGTTGTGAGGATAGCGAAGAGGAGAGGTAGGGTGGAGAAGAAGAAAGGTGGTTTAGAAGTGGCAATTGGAGAGAGGAATTTTGGTGGAGCAAGAGATAATTTTGTTAGGGAAAGACGAGCTGAAAATTTGATATGTATTATTCATCAAATGAAGTTACAATTCATATATTTGTAGATACCAAAATAACTATCCTAAAGATATGGATAGAGTGGGTAAATATAAGACGAGCTTGTTTAACTTGCATGTTGTAAATAAATCAAATATTCGTGAGCAAGCTTGGTGTTTGGCTTAGTATGAGCTTCACACAATCAATTAAATAAATAGGCTTGAACAACTCATTAAACTAAATGAACAAATTTGAATGCATGTGTGTTCATCTCGTTAGTGTTCATGAACACAAAGATTATGAACTATTCGTGAACAATATTCATAAACAATGTCCACGAATAAAATTTGTGAACTATGATCATCAACAAAGCTCATATCAAACTTATAAATAAACAAAGAAACTCTCAAAAAGAACAAACCAACATGTAATATCAAGTTCACTAACCAACCAAAGTGGTTTAAAAATATAAAAATTTTAAAATTAAACAAGCTCTAATTGAGAGCTTGATAACATCTAAATGAGCTAAGCTTAAACCAAGCTCAAGCTTGTAAAAAAGAAACCAAGGTAAGCTTGAATAGACTAATTCAACGAGTTGGTTCATTTTAACTTTGGTTTGGCTTGGTTACCTTATCAAACATGCTTGAACAACATAGAGCTTGGCTTGACTTTGCTTGTTTACAGACCTACTTGCATGATTTAAGATTATATTCTTTATTTTATTGTCTTCCAACATTTCTCTCTTAGTGGGGTCTAGTATTTATTTTGTCTCTCTTGATATTTCCTCCCACTTAAAAATGTTCAAAGAAGTAGTCTCCCATCAATATTCCTTTTTTTAAGGAGCCTAATATCATTTTTTATTTGCAACATCTTTTGTTGGTTTTCATTGGTTGCAATCTCAAAAGTTAATAAATTTTTTAGTAATATTTTCTTGCATATATGTTGGAATTTTACTCAGTTTCTTTGTTAACATTTCATCATCTCTTGGATTTATATATGACTTTATTTTCTCTCTCTAGATATTTACAAATTTATGTCACACCAGTAGATATTGTAATCCTGATTTATCTTTTTTTTCTTTCTCTAAATCCTTTTGCATATTGTCTCTGTACGTTTGCAAACTATAGAACCATGCAGTATCTTCAGTTGAGGGAAATTAATAAAGAAGATTATATTTTTTCTAAAATCGATCAGTCACATTTCATCTTCAAAATCTCTCATCCACATAATCTGTTGCAGTTTCGTCTTCTTTGTCTAGTGTCTTGGCATTTTTTATATGTTATGATTCTCAAGTTTGTGTAACTGATTTGCTCTAGCTTGAGGGAGACTACTAGAATTAATAATTATGTGTTATAATATACAGATTTAATCCCACATGATATATTATGTATGTCACAATATGAGTGCAATGGTTCATTTTTAAAAGATAAAATTTGATTCCTTACAACTAAGATACTATTTTTTTAAAAAATAAATATATAATTGATTCTTTTCTAATAACTTGAGTTTTTTGGAAAGTAGTTAGCCAAATAACTTCTAAAATGATGTGTGCTGAATTTTTTTTTGCATTGATTCATGTGTTGGATTCGAGCCAATCTAAGTGAAACATACCCACCCACACATGAAGAGGGAGTATTATAAATAAATATATAATTAAATCTTTCTTAATAGCTTGAACTTTGGGGACAAGTGGTTAGTCAATGAACTTTTATAGTTATCATAAAGCACACAACTTACTCTTTAAGCTGCAAAGTCAGTCACTTCGAGGATGGTCAAAGACTGGATAAAATAGATAATGAATCACATGTTCTGGTCAAGCTTGGATGTGCCAATTGATTTATCTTCTTTACTGACTGTTGTAATGAACTTTGTTATATTGCTTGCCCCAATTATTTGGGGGTGATAAATATGGAATAATTTGAATTAAATGTTGACACTATGTGATTTTGTTGTTTCAATTGCAGATTTGCTATGGAATAGATGATAATTCTCTGGGAACTTGCTTTGAGCTTGTGTTTGCACCAATAGACGAACATTTTCCGGATGATGTGCCCTTGCTAGCCTCTGGATTCCGTGTTATGCCATTGGATACAAAAACAGTTAAGCATATCAATGATATCTTTTATCGTTCCATTTAATATGTGTTGATTCCTTCTAGGTATATTTACCACCTAAATGCAATTTTGTTCAACGTGCTGAGTTACTGGCTGTATCCTTTAAAATATGTATGAAAACGAACGTATGAATTATACTTGGTAATCTATAAAATCATGCATATTTTTTTATTAGTGTTACTTGTTAAATTTGCTAGAGTAAATAGATATATGCTGGTATTAGAGTTAATAGTTTGGTCCAACATTGGGTATTTGTTCATTAGGTATTATTTTAGTTAATAGGTATGATTGCTCTTTAAAGAATATAATGTGTATAAGAGCATGCCAAGTCATAGGGTTAGAGTTTTTGTTATTGATCCTTCATCCTCTGCATAGTCCATAAATGGTCAACCAAATAGAAAGGGCAATCCGGTGCACAAAGCTCGGAGTCTCAAGACAGGATCGGACCACATTGGATCTATTGTACGTAGTCTTATTTTGCATTGTAAGAGGCAAAGGTTGTTTCTGCGACTCGAACCCATGATCATAAAGGTCACATGATAGTAACTTCACCATTGCACTAAGACTCCCTTTCAAAGAATAAAATAGAAGAATCCCCAAGAAACAATTACAATTCAATCCTCTAATTGATTATATTTTTTGACACTCCCTCTCAAACTGGCTAATGGATATTGTCCATTCCTAACTTGTCAATTAATGTCAGAAAGTGAGAGTTGCTGATTTTCTCTGTGAACACATCTACTAGTCAGAACTCCGGAGGTGCATGAGGAGTATAAATGAGACAAATGCCTAGACTTTCCTTGATGAAATATTTGTCAACTTCAGCTTCAATATGTTTTATTCTGTCATCCTGTATGGGATTATGTGCTATACTGACGGCTAACTCGTCACAGTAGAGGTTCATTGGACTGCTCCATTTGATTGCCAAATTTTCTATGATGATTTTTGACCATAGTGGCTCACATACCATCTGTGATGGCTTGGAATTGAGATGCAACACTTTTGTGCCATAACATTTTGCTTTTCGCTCCTCTAGATAACTATAATTCCCTTCAAAAAAGGTGCAATACTCGAGGTAGATCCTCTGTTTGTCATCGAACGTGCATAATTAGCATCTGTATAGGTCTTGAGTGTAATTGCTATGCTTCTGGAACAGGATTCCTTTCTCCTAAATTCTTTTTAGGTAATGCAATATCCTGTATGCTGTCTGCAAATCTACTTTTTTTGGATTGTGTATGGATTAGCTCATAAGACTTACTACATAGGCAATGTTTGGACATGTGTGAGATGGGTAGTAGTGTAGCCTTGTGATATATTTCTCAAAGCTACATGTAAAGTGAATATACAACTTTTAACAAGAAGGAAAAAAATAGGAAAGAGGAAACAATCCTCTAATCGGTATTATTTTTTTTAACATGATTTTTTGTTGTCCTATGTGCTATTGTATCTCTGTTTGGGATCATAATTTGTTGAATTTGCTCATCACTATACTTTTGTTTAAATTTGTTCCTTGGTTGGCGGGATCACAATATCTTTCTTATACATGAAATTGCAGAATTGCACGCCATCCACTCACACTTTGGATCTAGCATCTAGCCTTGGAGCATCTAGTGGAAACCAATCTGCTGGAGATCATAAATCTACCGATTATCACAATACACGGTCAATTTTGACAATTGCCTTCCAATTTCCTTACGAAGCACATCTCCAGGATAGTATTGCTGCCACGGCTAGACAATATGTCCGAAGCATTGTCTCGTCAGTGCAGAGAGTCTCAATGGCCTTAACTCGAGTACGACCTGGCCATAACATAGGGAACAAACAACTTCCTGGCTCCCCTGATGCCATGACTCTCGCTCATTGGATCTGTCGAAGTTACAAGTATGCTAGTGCTGCTTCTACTTTGATTCAGATCTTACTGATGCATATCTAGTAGTGCTTGTTAATTATAATGACTGATCTGTCAATCTGTCTGTCTGTCCATCTTATATTTGCAATTCACATTTCTCTCAACTGAGTGAACTAGTAATCTGTAGCTGTTTTTGCATCATTTTAATAAAATTCTATTATGTCATGTCTACCTAACTTTGTTTTGATATTGTAGTCGTCATCTGGGGATGGATTTGCTGAGAAATGATGGTGGAAATGAAGAATCATTGTTGAAAACACTGTGGCATCATCAAGATGCTATTCTGTGTTGCTCATTTGAGGTATGCCAAAGCAAGTAAAAGTCATTCAGAAACTAGAAATTCAAGACATGCTTAGCTGCCCGAGCAATCATCTGATTGTTTTTGGTTTGTTAGATTTGTTTCTTGCTCAAGTAATTATTAGTAAGAAAACTGAAGGTAAACTTACATTTTTATGTTTGCTATGTTTACCACTGGATAAGTGATTCTGAGTAGCCATATTTTGATAGTGAGGAGACAGTCTTCAGACTTACATTAATTATGCACCTGTAATTTCCAGATGCAACCGGTGTTCACCTTCGCGAACCAGGCAGGGCTTGATATGCTGGAGACCTCCCTGGTAGCACTGCAGGATATCACCCTCGATAAGATCTTCGATGAAGATGGTCAGAAACATCTTCACTCTGGGCTTGTTAAGTTAATGGAACAGGTATTGTGCTTAATTTTCTTGTCTTAGCTTCTTCATCTTAATTCTATTAGGCGTATTCTTTATCCTGAGTTAATCCTGGTTCATTTTTGTCATCCCTTCAGGGTTACATATATCTCCCTGCTGGTGTGTGCCGCTCGGGGATGGGTCGTCATGTTTCATTTGAGCAGGCGATCACATGGAAAGTTATGCGGGAAGATAACAATGCACATTGTGTTGCTCTATGCTTTGTAAATTGGTCCTTCTTGTGATACAATATGCTTGTCAAAGTTTTCTGAGTTAGGTTGGGGTTTGTAGGGCCCAATTTTGAATAGCTACCAAATCCAAATGTTTGTGTATTTGATAATTGACACAACAGTAAACAAGTGCATAAGTGAGTTATTATATAGATTGATCATTTTGCCAACTCCAATATCATCAAAGTCATTCTAGTTTTGTAATTTTGAATTTATAAAAATGTTATTTTTATAAAACCCATGATTTACTATTTTAAAAATATTGTAAAATATTATAAAATTTAGGATTTAAGAATGTGTATTTGGTTGTTACATAAATTATAACTTTGTTTTCATAAATCAAAACTTATAAAACCATAAAAAAAATCGAAAATATGTTATGAGACTTTACATCAAAATGCTCAAAAATTAAAATTGAAAAAACATGAAGATGTTTTATTGTTTGAATTTATAAATTAAAGGATATTGTTAGAGGAGGTTTTTTTATGGCTTTTAAAATGAAATTATTCTATAAATAGTTTTTAAAGGAATGGTTTTTTGTTCATTTTTATTTATTGTATTGTATTGTCCAAATGTGAAAACTTAAACTTAACAAACGTTTAGAAAATTAAGTTAATAAATGAGATATTATATACCAATTACTTATATTTCTTTACTAAGGAAATAACATTTTGTGACTTGATTTATTTATTATATTGTGCAAAAATGTAAATCCAAAAAATTACTTAATAATCAAATCTAATAAATCACTTGTAGATATAGGTGCTAAAATTTAGATTTGTGCTAATTGGTGTACTTTTCTTTTTCACATATCAATTTGCAAAGTAAAAAATCAAAACAATAGAAAAGTTTTATCTATTGATACCTGAGTCAACTACTTAACTCTTCAAGTAGGTACTTGATAATCCGATTTCTAATTAATTGCTTTATTGTAGCATGTAGACCATATTAAGCCTCTTGCAAATTTCTATTGGATCAATGGTCTTCTATTTTTTTTCGTTGTTGTTGGGCCATTAGTCAACTACACTTGTTCACTAGTCGACTAATCTTGCTTAATCGACCGTCTAATTGACTGATCTATGAATAACAATATTATGTTAGTAGACAAACTAGCTTGTGTTGACTGTTTAGTTAACTCGTCCACTAGTCAATTGCATCCAATTTTTAATTGATTAGATCATCAACTATAACCAACTCTAAGGTGAAACCCTTTCCTAAGTCAAGTTTATTCAAAATTCAAAATATTGATCAATCATAGATCTTACCTAAACTTCCCTGCCAAGAGGCTAGGCCTCTAGGATTTCTTTGTCTTATTAAAAAGTCTTACCTCTACAATTTCTCTTATCAAGAGGTCTTACCTTCATAACTTCATCTTAGGATCAATTAATCTTGATTTATAAGGACTTTCACTTACCAAATATTTGATTAACTTTGACATGTTAAAACTTTCATTTATCAAACATATGACCAAAGTTGACTATTCGAGACTTCCACTTGCCAATATTTGTTGGACCTTTTGTAGGATTGAAGTAAGCGCTAGAGATGGGGGAAGAGAGTGAATAACGCTCGTAATTTTTTCACATTTTTCGTAAAACAAGAGAGATAACGCAGTGGAATAGAAAACAAAAACAATGCTAAAACACTTTCTTTTTACTTGGCTTACAGCCCGACGACTGCTAGTCTAAGGCCCGCACTCGTATGAGTGTTTTTGTTGGACAATTCACTAAAAAGCTCGGTAGTTACAAATGTTTTGAATGAATGAACAACTAATAACAATAATAAACAATACTGACAACTTAGAGTAGTAGCTTGAGCTTTGTTTGTATGAGTAGCGTTTTAGTATCGTAGAGAGCTTTTCGGAGCAGCTCACAATCACGGAAGTCATAGAGAATGGTTGTACAAAGTTGCTGGTCAAGCCCTTCTTTTATTGACCCATTCAAGCGCCTCTATTCCCTTTGAGGCGCCTCAATTCTGAGTCGATCTGATCTAATCTGAATTAGTCGCGTCTTATCCTCTTTTAGGCGCCTCAATCCCTTTGAGGTTCCTCAGTCGATGATGTGGTGAGCTCTCAATGACGCGCGATCCTGATCGAGCTTATCCCATCCCAAGAGCCTGAATCCCTTTGAGGCGCCTAATTGCTAATGTGCGCCGACCAACCAGAGGATGCCACCTCATCCTGTCGCGCACCGAGGTGATTAAGGTCGAATTAAGGCGCCCATATCACTTCTAGATGCCTGGATCAACTTTTCTAGGCTTAGGTTATCTACATCACAGAGTTAGCACTGAAACAAAGAATAATTTAAATAGAATTATTTGATAGTCTCGGACTATCTTGTCATGACTTTCAGATATTCGGTGAAATCCTAGGTCAGACCGACGCTTACTGTGTTAGGACCAAATGGGGAGCTAGAGGGGGTGTGATTAGCTCCAATCACTTCTTGATGATGATTTACAGCGGAAAATTCGAAGCAATGCTAATACCTTTGTTTTACTTGGTATCCACCTTCTTGAGGTGACTAATCCAAAGGTTTGGCTCTCTCTCACACCTTCATTATGAAAAATCTCCTTCACAGAGGTGGAGAAACCTCATACAAACTCGAACACGAGCAATACACCAAGAAACAAAAGC
>JBBUKS010017067.1:0-11886 GCA_038050645.1 Hedychium gardnerianum
CCTTTGGTGAGGATTCATCTGGACCGTTTAATCCAAAGGAGTGCATCCATTCAGATTACACTTGATCTGGGCCTTCAAATCTGAAGGGTTGTAACCTTTTCAGATAGCCTCTGATCTCAGCCGTTTGACCATAGAGTTGTAACCTTTTAGATCCCTTCTAATCTCAGCCGCTAGATTAACTCATTCAATTTAACGCTTCAGATTAGATCTTGTCACTAGTGGTCAGATCACGACTCTTCGCGATCAACGCTCCAGATCGCATTACTTGAGATCTATCACTATCTTCAATCCAATGATTATCATTCGTTTGTCCAGTTAGCAGCCTAATCATCTCTCCCTGGACACGAAGTGCGCCAAAAAAACATACACTGCGCGCGTGTGTGGCAGGCTCGCAGCTGCCCATGGGAAGAGAGCACATTATGCTTTTTATGCTAACTCCATTGACACATTAACATATATAAAGAGACAATCTCTCCTTGTTCTACGCGAAACGTAGATTTCGAATTTGAAGTCAATTCTGACTTTCATCGACTGATGACACCTCATTTTTTTCAAATAAAAAATCATATTCCAACCATTATTTTATGCCCGAAAGAAATCTCCAAAAATTCAGGGTTCAGTGGCTTTTAAAATTATTTTCTTCTTAACATAATTACAAAGAACAGCAATCACGAGAAATATGATTGTAGGTGTCCTATTATTATTAGTACACTGCCCAATTATTTAGATGGAGAGGTTGAGAGTTGGAGAGAGAGGAATTACGTAAAAAATCAGATGAGTAGGGCCGGAATAGAAAAAATAAAAATGATATATTTAATTAATTTTGAATGATAAATTTAATTTTATGAATTTTGGTTATTGATCACTAGAATAAATTAAAAAATATTCATAATCGACGATTCAAAAATTTAGTATTTATTAATTATATTATTAATCAGGTTTAGATATACGGTACCAATTAAATATAAAAAAAAAAAAAATAGTTCACGGAGCCTCCTGTTTCGAGCAGGCAGAAATCACGGATTGCTTGGCTTCTCCATGGCATTACTACTGTCTTTCTTGTTTTTAGCCCATAGCAAATAATTATCTCTTGCTTTTTTTTCAACAAGTCAAAAAGGTAATTGTACTTTTAAATGTGAAGAAATGGTGGACCCACTATTTTATTTAATTTTTAAAATATTTTTCTGCGTTTAATTATAAAATTATTTTGTATAAAATAATATCACTTTTTTTGAATTATTTTGAATGCAAATATATGAGAAGTTAATAAGGGTTTTGCTGCTTTTTCGTTAATTAAACACGACAAAGTGAACGAGATTATTGCAGTAACAAACTCGGCTGACTCGTCAGGCTTGTTCGAGCTTTGAAAGCCAAAAGGAGCCCGATACGAACCCGAGTCGCACCAAATATGAGGTTGGATTGGCTTAATTGGTTATCCTCGTCGCTCTCCTTTCCCGTTCGAAGCCGGCGAGCGGCGATGGCGTCTCCCTGCGGCGTTGCCTCTGCAGCCTGGCCGCCACCCAAGCCCTGGAGCCGCCGTTTCCTCCGCCGCATCCTCCTCTCCTCTTCCCGATCCCAAAACACGAACCGGGGTAGATGCGTCTTTGCGTTCCCCTGCCGGCTCTTCTCCTTGTCCTCTCGTGCCGTTCCGTCGAACGCTTTGCCGGTGGTTTCTTGCGGAGGAGCGCGCTCGTCTACGGTTCCTTATTTGGAGACTCCTACGCTCCGTGATCTTTGCCGCGGCAAAGTGCCGGAACACATCTTGCAGAGGTAGGTAGTCTGACTTCTTTTGGTAGTCTTGGTTGGAGTTCGGTTGAGGTTATTTACACGGAAGGCTAGTTCTCTCCGTTGTTTATTAGGTTTTACGTACTCCAGTCTGGATAGTGCGTAATCAGCTGATCGCTCAACTTACTATTCGATGACTGAATGCCAGGTTCAATTCTCCTCATTTAACGCCGCAATTTGTTATTGGGTTATCTCATTGTGAGTAGTCCTGGTAACTCCTCTCAGAGTAGAATGGAACGAACCAGTAGATAAAAAGAAGCTAATAGTTTTTTTTTTTAAAATGAATTAATTCGAATTATGAATTCCACAGTTTTGAGATTCATTTTGGGAAAAAAAGAATGCATCACATTAGTGGAAATTATGGCCAGTGTGGGATTTCACTTGGGAGGATCGGTTGTTGATCTCATCATTATTTACGCTTACAACCTCCTAATAATTGTTTCGTCATTTATATGTTTTTTTTCAAAAAGATATAGTTGCTGCCAATGTTAACTATTTCTGAGCCTTTACAAAAATTTAACTACCTTCAAGGTTGATAATCTCAAAAAATAGTTTTTTTCTGGATAACCCTCTCTCCATTAATATAAAGGATATAATTGATGAAGGCCTATTAATTGATCAAACTGATGATTCCTACTTCCTGTCTCGTTTGTGCTACTTTAACTTTCTTTTCCTTCTATTTTTCAAGTTTCTGTTATCCCTCCTATGTCCGTCTTGATGTCTTGTATTTTATTGGTATCCTCACTTTTTAAAGCATTATTATTTTTACGCAAAAACAGTTGACATGATCTTTAGTTATGAAATATTAACTAGACATCATAACTTATAGTCATTCAATATGCTCAGTAGATTAATTCAATAACCTTATCTTTAGTTGTTCTATATTCTAATTTATAGAGTAATTGGTTCCTTGGATTTCAGTGCTCAGTAGTACATTATTTCTTATGGAACAGGGCAGAAGAGATTGGTTACACTCAACCTACTAATGTTCAATGTCTATCCTTACCTCTTTTGCTGTCTGGAAAGGATTGTGTTCTCCATGCTCAGGTGATTACAAGTTAATTATTGCTTTCATACAATGATCTAAGTTAAGTGTGATAGTTATTGGCAGAGTTAACATGCAAATAATATTTATGCTTTTTTAAGGCTTTGGTAGAATGGACTTGCAGTTTGGCAAGTCTGGAGGACATTTGCAAGCAACAAATGGCTGCAAACAGCCTGTTTTAATTTTTTTTTTTACATTACAGATTACATGGACTATCTATGCCTTGCCAGCCCAAATACCTCCCAGCCACCCCTATTTCCAGACAATCAAACATCCCTTAAGTTATAGAGTCTGTAAAAGCATCAATTTTTGATGCATTTAACACAAGGTGCTAAACAGTGTTATTGGACAACCTGGTAAAGGATATTCCTAGCATTTACATTTGGAAGTGAGATGAATCGTACCCCGCTCTTTTAGGGTGGTAATGCAAGAATCATTCAGGATCCAACATTTCAGTTTAAGGTGTTTGATAACCTTGGGGACAATATTCTAGAGTTTGTTTGGAACCATTGCACATTCTGTGATCATATTCTTACTGAACTTTTCCCTTTATCTCCCCTCAAAACCTACAAAAGAAAAAGAAAAATTCACAGATGGCTTCATGAATCATAGTTGCAAGGACTTGCTAGTTCTAAGATTATGTGAAAAGTGATAATAATTACTGAAAAGTGGCTGCCTTCTCAGCTGAGAACACATTTGCGCCTGGGATTCATATGGGTAAACTTGAAGGAACAGGTTTTTGCACACATCTTAGATCAGGTTATTTTATACATATCTTTATAGGTCATTGAGTTATAGTTTGTACAAGATGAGGTTTAACTGTATGATACATCATGTATATCCTTTGAGTATTCCGATGTTCAGTTGCTTGAATGTAATTTAATTGATATAGTTTTCACCATGTAATGCTTCTCACATGTTTCTTAAATTTCTATGTTCCTATTATCTTTTCAAATGATTGTTCAGACTGACATGATGCATTTTGTCCTCTAGACAGGTTCAGGAAAAACATTGGCCTATCTTTTAGCAGTATTTTCAGCCATAGATTTCACTAGGTCCTCTGTTCAAGCACTTATAGTTGTGCCTTCTAGAGAACTTGGAATTCAAGTAAGTGTTGTCTGTAAAAAGTGTTGTCAGTAAAAAATGACAACACCAAAATAATCAAATTTCTGATTCCTTTGTCTCGTATTTAATGCAAAGGTTACAAAAGTCGTTAGAATGCTCACTGCAAAGCCAGTTGGATTTGAGATGATACATACATGTACTGTCATGGCTTTGTTGGATGGTGGTATGCTGAAAAGACATAAGAGCTGGTTAAAGGTACCATCCCAGGTCTTTTTTTTTTATTAAACATTGCTATCATTGTGACAGTAATTCTTTTGATATAACTGAAGGTTTATGACGCTGACTAAATGGATTTCAAAGCACTACTCTATAGAAAATTTGGCTAAATCTGAGTTGATAGATATGTTGTCCTCCATTTTCTTTGATTAAAGAATGTTCATTGTTGGAGATTCCTTCTTTAAAAGAAGAGGAAGTCTAACATAAACCCGTTAAAAGTGATCTGACCAAAAAATAGATAAAATCAGTTAAGAAAATGGATTGAATGCCTTGAAGTTTATAAACAGATTCAAGTCTATAAACAGTAAGCCATGTACAGAGAATAGTTTGGTTGTAGTTTACATTCTATCCTTTTTCACCACATTCAATTTATCTCATCAAAGAAGCATCTTTGTCATATGCGAAAAAATGAGTGCTTCATCTCTTGTCTGTATTTTCCATATTGTATTTTCTCTTTTGTTACATGTAATGGTGAAATTCATCTGCTATTCATATCTTATCTTTTACAGGCCGAACCTCCTCAAATAGTGGTGGCCACTGTAGGGAGTTTGTCTCAAATGATTGAGAAGAACATTCTTAAACTTGAAGCAATGAGAATTTTGGTTATTGACGAGGTAGTTCAAATATCTTCTTATTCTTTCTTGTAACTAATTAATTGATCCAATTAGAACTCATCTTTCTGTTGTTGGGTGTTAGTGGCTTGGAAACTCAAACAAAATAGAACTAAAAAGTGGGGAAAAAATAGTTAGTCCAGCATAACTAGAAATCAAATGAATAGGACTTAAAAGGTAAGATAAATATAACTAGATCTGGAAATGGTATATATTTGGAAACTAATTTGTTTGCATCATCCAGCAATAACTTGATTGAGCATGCTTATTAGTAAGATGATCTTTTACAATGACAGAGATAAGTATAAAAAATCAATTGAAAGAGAGCATTGGAGGAGAAGCAAATTCCTCTTTGAAATTGATAGAATTTGTAAGGTGTCAAATCTCCAATCTCGTCTTCAGTAATCCAAACACCATTTATTCATCTTTGTTCAATCAAAGCCTTTCGCCACTTAACTCCAGCTCATTTTGATGCTTTTGAGCATGTTCACTTATTTAAATGTTTATATCAATAAATACAAATTATTATTCCAGCATGATCTATGAATGAACCAAGATTCTGAAAACTCATCTGCATCAAACCCCTAATATTGCTTGAGGATTTGTTGAACTGCCTTGTTTCTTTCTGATATCTCCATGTGAGGTATGCTTTATATTGTTCACACTCTATGTTTCTAATTGCCTTTAACTAGCTACTTAAACCTTACCTACACAATACATTTGCAAAATTATCATCTACTGTTGCACAGTTGATTTTCATTAATTCCTTTGTGACATCATTTTGACGCACAGTGTACCTTGGCAGGTTGATTTTATGTTCCATTCGTCTAAACATGTGTACCCTCTTAGAAAGCTCTTGGGATTGTATTCAACAATTGATACTCGCCAGACTGTACTTGCTAGTGCATCTATTCCTCAGCACAATCGGTTTCTTCATGATTGTGTACAGCAAAAGTGGACCAAGGTTCTCCATTTTCTGACTTCCTATCATAAAAGGTCTTACATTTCATCTACTATTTATAATTAATCTTTGTTATTTCAGAATGATGTGGTTCACATCCACGTGAACCCTGTGGAGCCCATGCCGTCACAACTTCATCACAAATTTGTGGTATGACATTTTGTTAAATTAACAAAAGTTCAAATGTTACTCCCTACTTTTCCAAAGATTTCTATATCACCTTATTGATGTTGTACCATGAAAATTTTAAATACTCAGTCGGATCATATTAATATAATTCAAAAATGTTTCGATATGATTAACTATTCTTCTATGTTAGTCAAACTAATGTAGTTTTACTTCTTTATGTTCCAATCATTACTTTACTGCAGATTTGCAAGAAGAAAGAAAGACTATCTATTTTACAGTACTTGCTTAAGTGTGATGCACCAAAGTCCGGTATAATTTTTGTCAGCGAACAGGTTTGCGTTTCTGTTTGTATTTTTTTTTATCAACATCTACGAGAAATTTTTTGCTAAACAAATCTTCTACCAAAAAGATTCTTTCATGTTACTTTTTGGCAAAAGGACCGATGTACCTGCTATATTCCATCCCTGTGTGTCTAGCATCTGGAAACATTCTCAATATATGTAGATGCTTGTCGCATCTTAGCAGTTTGTGCAGTCATTTAGGGTAAATTATGTGTACAGTCACACAGTGGCATTTCATGTACTCTCATTTTTTCTGAAGTCTCTACTTTATTTCATCAAATTGCTTATATCCTCATTTTCCCACTGTCACATGCATATGCTTGACTAAAGTGGAGATATTTTTAAAATATGAGATGTATATCAGTATATGGACTTCCAGTCCTAGAGATGCATATAATTTACTCTTATGTAAGAAGGGCTCCAGCAACTCCTGTAAAGCACTTGCCACTTAACTATCGGTCTTGATTTGTAGAAATGTTTAATTACCACCATTTTAAATTCCCGAAATAATGGTGTCTTTGCATAAATACTCTGATGAATTAGTCTCCATCAAGAAGTTTCCACCACTGTAACGTTGATACTAATGTTGCTACTTTTAAGCAAATTCAAAGAGTTTCTTTATCAGAGTTTCTTTGTTAAAATTATTTTCTAGGATCCATATTGTACAATCCCATTTTACCATATTCTAATGCCACAATTTGCACTGTGTACTTCCTCTTATATTTGAACAGTCTGAGAAATCGAAAAAGCTAGGGCATCCACCTCCAACGACTCTCGTCCTGGATTTCCTACAAACTTCTTATGAAGGAAACTTGGAGGTTTTTCTCTTAGATGATGACATGAACATCAATGCTCGAGCGAACTCCTTCGCGGTAATTATACTTGCACAGTATATATTTCTTGAAAAAGTTCCACCGTCATGGTTACAAGATATATTCCTTTTGCAGGAAATTAGAGAGAAAGAGTATCTTTTGGTCTCGACAGATATATCTAGCAGAGGCTTCGACTTGCCTCAGACGACACATATATACAATTTCGATCTACCAAGAAGCGCCATTGATTATCTCCACCGGGCTGGACGAACGGGGCGATATCCCTTCTCTGAGAATGTATGCAGTGTCACTAGCCTCGTCACACTGGAGGAGCGATTTGTGTTACAGAGGTTTGAGAACGAGTTGATGTTTAATTGTGAGGAGCTGTTCTTGGAACCTGTTACGACTTGAATATCTTCATAATTCTCAGTGAGTAGTTATTTGAGTTAAAGTCGAAATTCCGAGAGCGGCGTGAGCACGGTGGTGTACAAGGCGGCGTACCTCCACCACCAGTCGTCGCCGGTGGTGGTGATCAAGTCGATCGATCTTGAGTGGTTGCATGGATCTTTCTAATTCGCTGTTGAGGTTTTAACGACAAACCGATTAAAATGTTGAGATTTATAATTTATAGGGATTGTTTTATACAATATAAAAAGCGAAAAAATTAATTGAAATAAAAGGTGAAAAATCGAAACTATGGAGATGCGGGGTATCGATCCCCGTAGCTCTCGCATGCTAAGCGAGCGCTCTACCATCTGAGCTACATCCCCTGATGTCAAATGTCAACCGAAGATATTTTAGAATTGAAGATTTCCTCACCCACGAAGAAGACGACGACCACAAGAAGATCCCAAACATAATGGTCAAGCTCATGAGGAAACAGGGACCGAGGAAGCTGAGAAGAAGCAACAGACGATAGTGGTGGTGAGGCAGACGGTTGTTCCGAATTAAGCTGGTGTCGCTTGTGAGCAGCCTGGAGTTGCAGCGGCGGATGGTGATGGAGGTGCTTCGTGGCATGGTCGTCGACACTGGCAGGTGCCAGCGGCTGAAGCCGTAGATGATAATGGTGACGAGCCTCCTGGAGCAGCAGCGGTGGGAGTACATCAACAGTCGGCAGCGCACCGTCGACGATCTCAAGCTGCAGCTCCTCATACAGAGTTGGAGTTTCACAAATAAATCCCTGAACTAATAATATTAACGTTTAGGAGTAAATTGCAATTTTCTCAAATACAAATGGAAAGGAACCGCTTCCCGCTCCTCCACGTGCCGGCTTGCACCGCTGCATGCGTTGTGCCTCTTTCTCGCCCGCCCCCCCATGGACGCATACGTAGCCGAAGCCAGGGATCTCCCGCCGCCGCCATCTACGCGAAGATAAAGCGCCGCACAAGGCGCGGACGAGGATCGTCACAGGGATACACCAGAAGAAACACATGCTGTACCTATGGAAGTCGTCCCTGATCCGCATCAAGATATGCAAAGCGATCATGCCGAAACACCTCCAAACAATAATGGAGACAGATTTCACGACCATTTGGAATCTTCTGAGACACTTTCTGATTCGAACCTCCTTGATGCCACATTTGAGGATGCTATGAAAACCATGGAAGCAGCAAGGCATCAAACTGCCCTTCCCAAAAATCTTCAAGGAGGTGTTCTTCTCGACCAGACCTATGCCACAGAACCCAAGGTTCTTAATTCTCTGCTACACGAGCCTAATTCACAATTCAGAAGAGAGCTAGCACAGCATCAGGGAACTACGAACTACGAAGAAAGCTCATGGCGATGGAAACCCAACGACGATCCATGTTTCTCAAGGTGTGTTACCTACACAAAAGCCGCCACCAAGTTGGTTAAAGCAGTCCACGTGATAGAGGAACAGGTGTATCTCCTGGCAGATGGGAAGAACTTTGCAATTCAAAATCGAGTCACCACTCCAGATGTTCCATATGGTGATTGCTTTCTAGTCCTTTTGCTATACAAGATCACACCTGGTCCGGAGTCATCTTGCGGCGAAAAAAGCTCGCGTCTTGTTGTGTCATGGGACATCAATTTTCATCGAAACACCGTCATGAAAAGCGTCATCGAGGGCACTGCTCGACAAGGATTCAAGGAGAGCTACGAGAGCTTTTCTGAGACACTATCACAGTTCATCAAGCCGCTCAGCTCATCGGATCAGTCCCCTCCAGACAAGGATCAATTGTTTGAACCACTACAGTTGAATAATCAATCATACTGCAAACTGTTCTTGAAGTACTTCTGTAATTTTACAGTATTTTCCACAGTTTTATTTGGTTCGTATATGCTCTGCCACATTCTCCTATCAGACTTAGAGTTCGAGGGCTTAGACCTGCCCGACACATTCTGTGAGATGATCACTGGTGGAGTTCTTGCTCTTCAATCGGAGCGAGTTTTGAAGATGATTTCACACTTCATACGAGCCAGATTAAAGAGAGGTTAATTATCCCTTGTCCTGATGTTCTTCACAGATCATCTTTTTTGTTTCACTGTGGATATATACTTTGCAGGGAATGATCATGAACTCGAAGAACAGGGTCATGGATGGCAACTCACAATAGCCTTGATCGAAGGATGTAGATTACCATCAGCATCTCCTGGGTATCCAGATCCTTATGTGGTGTTTACCTGTAATGGTAGAAGTAAGACGAGCTCAGTTCAGCTTCAAACAGAACATCCTAAATGGAATGGTTAGCTTGAAGTTCTTCCCTACACCATTCGATCTGTAATAATTGCTACTCATTCAAGAATTGTGCAGAGATACTCGAGTTCAGTGCGATGCAAGAACCACCATCTGTACTAGACGTCCAAGTGTTTAGCTTCGACAGTCCTTTTGATCAAGAAATCCCCATTGGGCATGCAGAAATCAAGTTTCTGAAACATTCTTCTGATGAACTCGCTGATTGTTGGATTCCTCTCGAAGGAAAGCTCGCTAGATCTTCACAGAGCAAATTGCATTTAAGAATATTCGTGGAGAACACTGGAGGAGACGAAATCATTCGCGAGTATTTACAAAAGATGGAAAAGGAAGTTGGAAAGAAAGTAATTAAGCTGAAAACTTAATATCATGCAGAATTGAGTGAGAATAATTATTTTGACGATCTGTTCTTGCACAATTTTGTAGATGAACCTTCCATCATCTCACAAGAACTCGACATTTCAGAAACTATTTGGATTACCATCAGAGGAATTTCTCATCCATGAATTCTCATGCTGTTTGAAGAGGAAGTTGCCATTGCAGGTTTCAGTTTCTGTTGATGCTAAAACATTGAATCTTTCATTAATTACTGATCTCATCCTTTGTTCATCGCGCAGGGGAAAAATTTTCTATCTGCCAGGATCTTTGGATTTTACTCCAATCTATTTGGTTATAAAACCAAATTCTTCTTTCTTTGGGAAGACATTGAGCGCATTCAAGTGGTTCCTCCCTCTTTGATGGCTGTTGGCACCTCGGCACTTGTGATTATCTTGAGGAATGGTCGAGGACTCGATGCTCGGCATGGCTCTAAATCGATCGACGATGAAGGGAGGTTAAAGTTTCAGTTCCAATCATACAAATCGTTCGACAGAGCAAGCAGGTTTGCATTTAGAAATCAATTCTGTCATTTGAATGCTTAACCAATATGTTCTTGATTTTCAGGACAATCATGGCACTGTGGAGATCAAAAACTTGTGATGAACAACAACAGAAGTCAGAAAACGATCGAGTATATCGATTCGTCTATTCTGATAAGAGTGAGAATGACTCCTTCAGCAACGAGGACTTTGATCTTTTGAAGGCATACTCTTTAGAACTTCCTCTAGATGTGAGTGAGATACTCTTTCCTCTTATTCATGCATGCATGCTCCACTTTGGAAGAATATATTTACCTTCAATATAAAAAAAAATATGATACCATCACATCAACAACCCCTAGAGTCGGTCTCACAAATATAAAAGGAGATAAATACAGAAACCCAAACTGGTAAATGCATGAGCGAAGGTCCCGCAAAGGGTGATCAAGATTTGACCCCTCAACCTTTACAACCATTATTCATGCACCTATCAGTTAAGCCAATCCCGAAGATAATATATTTACCTTCAATTTTTTTTTTTGGAAAATAAATATATTAAGAACCGAAAAAGAAATAATATATAAAGACGGTCTTGTGATGACTACTAAAGTGCCAAATATTTTGGACTTTGGAGACCATCACAAGACCCATACAAAATATCATGGTCATAGACAAAACATATCACACATAGGCCGCACACATGATGGCCTGGCTAAGTCAAAGTTATGAACTACGTACAAGCAAGGTTAGTAGCATTGTTTCTGTGCATGTCACCTGCCGTCTTGGGAGAAGACACTGCACCATGCCCATGTTGCACTGTCCCTGCGCCAAGTGAGGTTATCCTCACCTTTTCTGCATCCACCCCAAAATATTGCTTGCAGAAATTGCTGCATCACGCCAATGCGCTACTTGCACCATGCAACAGACGAGGTTATCTGGGCATAATCTACATTGCTTGTCCGCCTGTTTGGAGAATTCCCGTGCCACACACATGCCAAGCCTGTGCCCAGCTAAGGCCCTATGCCAAATGAGGTTATACTGGACCTTTTCTGTATCCACCACCTCCTATTCTGTAGAAAATGCTGCACCGTGCCCATGTCCAGTGCCCTGCATGCAGTGAGGTTAGGGAAGCTAATAGTGCACTGTGGTTAGGCAATGTCATGACCACTTACAAGTATTAGAACTATCTCAAACCTTCCCTCAATTCTCACATGGAGCCTACCAATACCAAAACATACTTTGGCATTTGGAGGTCCCAATTTCTAGTACAATACATTCACTCTACCTCATA
>JBBUKS010017078.1:0-11886 GCA_038050645.1 Hedychium gardnerianum
TATGTGTACACCTCTGCCCGCAAGAGCGAGCCTCCTTTTATATATTACCCGGTCACGAGGAATGGTGCCCACTCTTTCCATGTCTTGATCGATGGGATATTATGTGTGGGCATGGGGGTGTCCCATCACCATGCATTGAGGGTCATGTCATTTCATGTTATGTACGGTAGATGATTGTACGGGATCATATTATTACACGTTATGTTGATCATGTTGTTTCACGTGTTATTGATGCTGTCATCCCACGTGTTACCTATCGTGTTATGTGATCTCATGTGCTTCCCCCTGTGCTTTTGACCAAGTTGAGGTGGTTGGGTTAGGGTTTGACATGTTGAGTCGAGAGGCATTGGGTCGACAGAGCCGAGTGGTTGAGCTGAAGGTGTTGGCCTTTGTTGGAAAGACTCCTCGGGAGAGGTCAACGACTCGGTTGGTCGAGTCGTCTCGGTAGTTGACATGCTCTGTGGAGTTTATGTTGACTAAGTTAATGACCCATCACATAAACCCTTATTTACTTGAGCATCACCGGACATTCTCAAACGATCGAAAAGAAGAAGAAAAAAATAACATGAAGCTGGAAAGATAAAATGAATTTCTTATCGAACAGTTTCTGATTACCTAACCTTACGATAAGTGTTGGAGCTAGGATCTTGTTCAATATAGGCGACTGGGTGCAAATGAATCGAATATGTTTGTGAGATTTTCGAGCCTGCTCGAAAAAAATTTGATTCGTATTTGAAATTATTGAATTTGAGCCGAATTCGATGTTCGATAATTTTTCCGAGCCGAATTCAAACTATAGTATTTTGTTCGATTGTTCACGAGTTGCTTGTGAGCCGAACTCGAATCAAACTCTGATTATTTTTACACAAATTTAATTTAAATACGCTCAAATTAAGATCCGAATAATTCGAACCAAATTTAAATTTAAGTCATTTTGAACTATAGTTCGATCTCGAATCGAGGTTTGAACAAGTCGAACCGAACTCGAATTTTATTTGGAATCGAACTCGAGCCAAAATTATTTATATTTTTGAGCTTCAAATAGAATTCAAATATCACGTATATTTTTTGAACTCTAATTCAATATTAATATTTTCTTATTATTCAATTCGATTCGATTTATTTATCCGCTTATAGGTAATAATATAATATAATTAATAAAAAAAAATTATAATCATAAAATACTATAAAATAATTACTTTATAATTATTTCAAGTTGATCATCAAGTAAGTACGATGAAATTAGATTTTGAAATATTTTATAGATAAAACTCAAATAGTTGCATCAATTATTTATTTTTTTTTTTATCAAAAATCAAAAATAAATTGTGCAGGCACAAACAAACTATATAAAAGAATAACTCCATATTTGTCTCTCTGAAAAATGATATTTAACTCTCGAAGTTATATATAAATAATATCGTAAAATAAATCAATACGTGATGTAAATTTGCTACTTATAATGGATTATGATGGGACATTGTAAATCAATATAAAGTCAGTTTAAATGTGATTATATCTATTTATAGCTTATGATAAATATATTGATCGAGTTCTAACAGTGTGTTTGATTTTGAAGATTCATTCCATTTTTTTTTTCTCTAATGAGCTCCTTATTTAAAGATAAAATATATTTTTTTATTTCATGTATTTTTTTTTCCTGGGCTCTGTTCACACGGTCGTTAGCCCCGCCCATGCTTACAATATTCAATCGCAGAAGTAGGAAAATTAACGAATTGCCCACTGAATATACTATAAAATTTTGGATCTAAATCATTTTCAAAAGCATTTCTTCTGCATTTTGTTAAAAAAAATGTTCATGCAACATCGTTTTTGAAATTTTTGCTAAATTTTTGCATTATGTTCAGTGTATCTCCAAATCTCATTCATAATCGGGGATTATTTTTGATAATCTTAATTATCTATTTAAAGTTATCAACAAAAAATTCTATTTAATTTAGGTAATCGACAATTCCCGAATAATGATTCATGTCCGACACGTCAGCAAAAGGGACATACAATCCGGAATCGAAAAATCTTTAAAAAATGACATTTTTGTTAATTCCGTATTTAATAAAAAAAAATGTCAAAAATATCATTCGATATTTATCCTTTGAGACAAAAATATCTCTAATAAATTATTACAATGAAAATAATAATTTACACTCTAAACGAGGATTAATCAAAATATTATAAAAATATTCAGAAAAATAATTAAGATATTTGAAATTAGTATTTTGAAAAATAATTAAGAGGAATATTGAACTAAGTGTAATACAGTAAATATAAAATTAGATTATACACTAAAATTTCTAAACAAATAAATTTTTATTATATTATTTAGAGTCGAATCCAATAATATTAGATTATATTTTAATTTTTTAATTTTGATTATATGATTATTTAATAATTATATAATTAAAATTTTATATGATAACTTAATCAAACACATTTTTATCGTTGTTTGACGGCGTATGTGGTATCCTCATGGGATCGACTGATGACTAATATATGAGGTGTTGTCACAATGAGATTTGAAATTTAAATCCTGACTGCTAAGTTTCTGTTATTTATCCTGCATTAATTATTATTCGAATTAATTAAATTAGTATTCATGATTTATTTTATTTAGGTTAATTTTAAAATAAATTGACGTGAGTGCTACTTCAATCGTTTCGTCTTTTTACTATAATTGACGGCGTATGCGAAAGTAAAAGAAGACACGATGCTGCTACTGTTCTGTTCTAATTAGCCTGGCACATGGCGACGTAGACAGCGCGAGCGAGTTCGCGTGGGCAGCGTGCAGAAAGTGCCGTCACGCCAGCTACTTCCCTCATAACGGCTATATTTCCGACCGGCGCTGCTGCGTCACCTGTCTCCCCACTTTCTTTATCCATCCCACGACGGCGACCGTCGGATCTACACAGCTGGCGCCAGGTGCCAAACGATCCCGCCATCAGCGCCGATTCAAAATTTCATCGAGGCCCACGTCCCCACCAGCCCACGACAATCGTCGCCCCCACTTCCTCCTCCAAATCTCGATGCCTCTCGATTAAACAGATCTTCCCATTTTAACGTTATGATCTCGCCTTTCTCGCTCCTATTTATACGCCGTTCGCCTCCGCTGCCGGAGAGAAGACGCTTCCAGCACAGGCCTCCGCATTCCTCTGCTCCATCCATCGTGAGTTTTTCTACCTTTCGTTACTCTGCTTTAGGGTTTTCGGGTAGTCTATGCTTGTCGAAGTAGATTCTTTTGCAAAACGAAAGAGTTGAATTTTTATTGCTTTCTTAAACCTTTGAACAACTTTGTGTCATAAATTGTGCGTTTTGTGATAGTTCGTCGAGTTTAGTGTCAAACAAAATGAATATTTTCCCCTTCAACCTAAGGCAATAGTATTGGCTGGCGAGAAATGGGATTGATTTGCTTGCGGACAAATTAATGATGTCCCTTTTGCAAGGAAAGAATTTGGAATGTGTGCTTTCTCAACCAATCGAGAATTTTGTAAAAAGATGAAATCTTTCTGAATAATTTATCATTTTTGTTGCCTATTTATCTTTTTTTTCCTGGTTTGGTTATCTGCCTATCCCGACCATTGCGAAGTAGTGCATATCATTTTTCCTGGTTATCATTCTTGTTGACCTTTCTTATCACCATTTGTCCGTTCTCTGTCTCTTCGCGTCCACTGGTGTCCAGGCTATCGATATAACTAAAATTCACTGGTGTTGTTGTTGTTGGCAGGTTCTGAGAAGAAGGTCCATTGATTGGTCTGGTGATGGCAACTCGACGAACATCAATGCTTCCGATCTTCTTCCTGTTGTGTTGGTTATCAACTACCCAAGCAGAGTATATGAAATACAAAGACCCCAACCAGCCTGCGGAAATTCGAGTTAAGGATCTACTAAACCGCATGACTCTTGCAGAAAAGATTGGCCAAATGACACAAATCGAGCGAAATACCGCAACAGAACAAGTCTTGAAGGACTACTTTATAGGTGAGTATTAACATTTTCTTTTTTTTTGCTTAACATATACTACGTAGTTGAATAAAAAAGACCCTAAATGAATTGCACGTCTTATAGGTAGCATTCTTAGTGGTGGTGGTAGTGTTCCTGCTCCTCAAGCGTCTGCTAGGGACTGGGTGAACATGATAAATCAATTTCAGACCGCTTGCCTGTCAACACGCTTGGGAATTCCCATGATTTATGGGATTGATGCTGTTCATGGCCACAACAATGTTTATAATGCAACTATATTCCCTCACAATGTTGGTCTCGGAGCTACAAGGTAAAGTATACACTTGAAATGATTTGTGGCATAGTTCCATTCGATCTAGAGAGAGAGAGAGAGTTAACAATTAGATTACATCATTGTTACATGGATTGATTCGTGCTTGTGATTTGTATGTAAGTTAAGTACATATTTTTAACCATTTTCTATGTAGTGCCAAAATGCAAAGCAAACAAGCAATTCGAATCTTTGTTTCTCTGAGCTTGATATCAACTTAACCTTTTCTACAGGGATCCTGATCTTGTAAAAAGAATTGGAGCGGCAACTGCTCTTGAAGTCAGAGCAACAGGCATTCCCTACGCTTTTGCACCTTGCATTGCGGTAAGCAAGCCAGTAGCATATGACTATTTACTTTCATCTCTCGAGTTATTTTGTGAAAAATTCAACAGCAAAACTGCCCTTTTCTGCTTTTCTTATTTTTTCATGGGCATTCCTAATTCAGGTCTGTAGAGATCCAAGATGGGGCAGGTGCTATGAGAGCTATAGCGAGGACCACCGTGTTGTGCAAACAATGACAGAAATCATCCCTGGGTTACAGGGTGACCTCCCAGCAAAGTACACCAAAGACTATCCTTACGTTTCTGGAAAGTAAGGACTCAAAGTTTAACTTGTGTATGAGATTTTGTACTCCAAGTTTTCTAATAGAAGCGTTGTGTACTACTTGTCTCAGGAGCAATGTAGCAGCTTGTGCCAAGCACTTCGTTGGTGATGGTGGGACGCAAAAAGGCATTAATGAGAATAATACTGTCATTGATCTTGGTGGACTCCTCAGCATCCATATGCCTGCTTATTATGATGCAATTGCGAAGGGCGTGTCCACGGTCATGGTTTCTTATTCAAGTTGGAATGGAGTTAAAATGCACGCGAACAGGCACCTAGTTACAAACTTCCTCAAAAGAAAACTAGGTTTTCAGGTATAATAAGAACAGCAACAACTGTGTCGAAAAAAGGAGTTTTGTTTTTCTTCTGTTTACTTACAATGCTGAAATTATCATCAGGGATTCGTAATCTCAGACTGGCAAGGCATTGATCGAATCACCAGTCCTGCAGATGCTAATTACACCTATTCTGTTCAAATGTCAATCATTGCCGGTATCGACATGGTATTGATACTGAACTGTATTACATTAAATACTTACTACCTCTTTGAAAACTTGCCATATATTTTTATTGATTCCAATTTCCCAGGTCATGGTACCATATGATTATTCTGGGTTCACAAGTGCCCTGACAACTCTAGTTAATGACAAGGTCATCCCCATTAGCCGGATTAATGATGCTGTAAAGAGGATCTTGAGGGTAAAATTTGTCATGGGTCTTTTTGAAAACCCTCTGCCTGATTTAAGCTTAGTCGATCAGGTCGGCAAAAAGGTGAGATTTCTTTATCTGCTTCTAATTTTGGAGGTAGAAATATATATATAATACACTCTCCTAATAACACTGAATGATACAGGAGCACAGGGAGCTGGCGAGGGAAGCTGTTAGGAAATCACTTGTGCTCTTAAAGAATGGAAAGTCTGCTAAGGAACAACTACTCCCCTTGCCAAAGAAAGCTGACAAAATCCTTGTTGCTGGAAGTCATGCTGATAACTTGGGTTACCAGTGTGGTGGCTGGACAATCGAGTGGCAAGGAGGCAGCGGAAGAATCACTGGTGGTAAGTCCAAACAGCCATGGCATTCCATCTACACAGAAATAGTGAACTCGAGTCCAATCCATTCTTTGCAGGCACCACAATCCTGGAATCCATTAGATCCACAGTGGACCCAGCAACCAACATCGTCTTCTCGAAGGACCCCGACGTTGGATTCGTGCAGAGCAACAACTTCTCCTACGCCGTTGTAGTCGTCGGGGAGCCACCCTACGCTGAGACCGCCGGCGACAGCCTCAACCTCACCATTGCGGAGCCGGGGCCGAGCACAATCCAGAACGTGTGCGGCGTGGTGAAGTGCGTGGTGGTCATCATCTCCGGCAGGCCTGTCGTCATCCAACCCTACGTTCCGGTGATGGACGCACTCGTGGCTGCCTGGCTGCCGGGCTCAGAAGGCCAAGGCGTCGCCGACGTTCTCTTCGGCGACTTTGGCTTCACCGGAAAACTTCCCCGGACTTGGTTCAGGACCGTGGACCAACTGCCCTTGAACGTAGGCGACCAGAACTACGATCCTCTGTTCCCGTTTGGTTTTGGCTTGACTACAAAACCAAGACCGGCGTCGTAGAACTTTAGAGATTAATAGAATAGTTATCGGGCGTTACTTGTTGCTTGATCATTACTTTAATGCATACTTCTAGCTATCTCAGGCGAAGTAACATGCGTGCATATTTTGTTCTCTTCCTTGTTTCTTTCGACGTGAATGCTTAATACACACAATTCCGGCGACGTCACGCAGCTCGTCTCCTGAAATATAAAATGATTTAAATTGGTTTGAAGGACGTTCCACGTCGATGAGCATTTGTCTCGAATACGTAATCCGCGTTGTCTCGCGCGAGAGTAACTCCATTGCTACTTGACTTCCTTATAGTTATTAAATGACGCATTTCGCCCTCTGCTGCTGCTTGGATTTCCCTTTGTTGTTCCTCGCGCATTCATCGACAGCTCGCTGCAGCATTGGAATCAAGATCCATAAAGTTTTGATCTTTTACTGATCGTTCTTGGCGATCGCAGCGCGTCTTTCATCGGGAATTGACTTGCGAGAGAGGCACGATGGTGCGGAAGCCGGTTCGCCGGAGAGGGAGGGCCCCTTCCCCTTCCTCATCCCCAGCGAAACGAGGCTTACCTTCCGACGAACGCCGCCGGCGCCCGAGTGTCGTCAAAGATCCAGCGACGCGGCGCGCCGCGCTCGAGGAAGCCGCCGGCGCTACGACGGCGGGGTGCGTCGCGCTCTGCTGCTGCTGCCCTTGCGGCCTGCTGAACCTCCTCTTCGTCGTCGCGCTGAAGCTTCCGGCGGAGCTACTGCGGCGGGCGCTGCTGCGGAGGCGGCAGCGGAGGAAGCAGCGCAGGGCCAATCCCAGGGGTTGGAAGCCAAAAGACGTCTCCTTTTGCGAAGACGACGACGATCTAAGACTGCATGATAGAGGCCTTACCAGCCAGGGGACGACATGGCCGGTGATCTCCCAGAGCCAGGAAATGGCAGAGCTGGAGAAGGAGATGCTGAGCAAGTTTCGTAGCGCCGGATTCTGGCGGAGCCTGTCGCGGAGCCAAAAGGAGTGCTGAGACACTCTGGCACAGAAGATCATCAAACCATGTTCGGATGATCTTTTAACAGGAGACTACAAACTCAAAAGCCGCCGGAGATGTACCTGATGAGTTGATTCTGCGATACCAATTATGCCCTGAGTAAAGTGTCTTTTTCCCCTACTGTAAACTCAAACAGCTAATGTACATATATTTCTTGGATCTAGAGAAAGAGGCTCGCCAACGGATGGATCCCCAATTCCCCATGGTAGAACGATAGATAAGGAACAGAGCAGAGGTAGAGAGAAAGATGTTGATGGATGAAAGAGGAGAGATTTAAAGGAGACAAGTAGCACCCAGCAGAATGGTGGTGCTGGTGGAGCTGCAAACCTCTGCATCAACGTCGTCGCCGGCGGCGTCCAAGACAGGGAGAAGGGCAATGGTCAAACTACTGTAGGCAATTATTATTATTTATTAATAAAAGATTTAATGGGTTTTCCACGTGGTATTTGAGATAGTCAAATTGCTGACTAGATATGGTGTCATCCTAGTTATTTAACTACAGTGCTCTAATAAATTTATTACGATTTGTTAATTTAAAAAATTATGATAAATTCAACAATTTATTAAAAAAAATATATTAAGGGTTTTTATAACCAATTAATTTAAAATTAGTTAGGTCCTTATCGACAATGATAGGTCAAAAAATCATTATATAAATTTTAAAAAATATATATCTTGTATGATCTCACTTGGGACTTCGGACTTGGCCCAACCAATCGAAGATCGCTCACAGGGATCAATCTGATTCTGGATTTTTGAATTAATCAAAAAAAAAAAAAAACTAATGGCCATGGCATGACTGCCCTGAGCGTGGGCTGCGTTGGGCCCTTCGTAGGCCCAGTGACAAAGAAAACCAGCCCATCTCCTTCTAAATGTTGTACTAGTTCTTCTTCAGTGTACTGAGCAGTAATTCAATGAGCCGTTCTTAAAAATCTGGATGCGTATCCGACTGATGACGACAACTCCTCAACTCTTTTTGAAAATCTAACAACATGCTGTTCTAAATTTTCTTAAATCACAATAACAAATTTATTTTCATCTACAGCAGCAGCATCGTCATCATCATACATAGTGTTTGTTCTAACTATACAAATCGGAAATACAGAAAATTCTTACCTACACCATTAAACACAGATGACAGGATACGTCACATCAGTCACATCAGGAGATGAGACAAACACAAGAGAATTACATGTGCTCATCAGCTAAGAAAATTGCAGTTATAAGACAAACACGTATCAGTGTTTTTACTTGTGCAGAAAGCCAGAAGAAAGCCTTGAAAGGCCTTGCGTGGAAAACTTTAATTTCGAGCTCCATTTTTCTTCCAGCACTCTCATTAAAGTTTGGAAGGTAGTGTTGAACTCGACATGCATTTCCATGAAAAAGAGGTCAAAACAAAGCCTTTCGGCTGGTCCCTAAGAGTTGTTCATATTTACTTGATGATTGATAATGAATTCCGGTTAGCAAAATAATAATAAAAATAAAATAAATGTACTATTTGCTATTACAAATATGTCCCACTGAAAACACATAATCGAGGAACAGTGTGTCTTTTCATACTACTGTACCCATCAAGGTATGTTCCCTGCCTTCGGAATGGATAAGCTCTAACTTACTATCAATTATTAATATCGTTGGAGTATTTTTCCTGTCCTTCGTGGTATTTGACAGTGTCCTACAGAACTAGTTTTTCGTTCAATATGTCGAGGTTGTTGGCGGCGGTGTGGACGGCGGAGCTGCGGGACAAGGGCGGCGCGGGCCTATGGGGGACTGCGATGGCGGAGGTGGATGCGGTTTCCCTGTCTGCAGAACCGGACGAGCCGAGCCTGACCACGCAGGCCATGCGCCAGCGGTCGCCCGTGCCGTGCGCTGACGACGCCGTCTCCAGGGCCTACTTTGCTGTTGAACATTCTAGCACGAGAACGACGCCTGTACTAATTAAAGCATCTGTCCACGTCAAAATCTTTGAAATATTAATATTTATATTATAATTTACATATATTCAGAGACGCACATTAATATGATTAAATTTATTAAGATAATTAATTATATATATATATATATAATATTCTTATTTAAATTAGATTGGTTATGTAATTTTGGTCTTATTATTATTGTCAACAAAATAATAGTTTTTTAGTTAGAGGAATTTAAAATTAATTGGACGTTAATTTTTAATTCAGATTATTGGATCAAAATAACTCATTCTGATTTAAAAATATCAAATAAAATCAGATACGAGTTTCTGGGTTTTAGCTTTGTTTAGTTAGTAGTTTTGACTTATAAATAATATTTTAATATTTATAATTTTGTTATCTTACCTACCTATCTAGGGATAGCTCGTACGCATTTAGTGTTAATTTTTTTTTAAAAAAAATCACTTCCTTTGATCTTAATCTGAAATCCTAAATTAAAAAAAAAATTAACAAAATACAAAATAATAATTATATATATACTCCTCATGTACATTAAATATAATTTTTTTTCCTTTATTTTTATAAACAAAGATTAAGAATTTAAGATTTATCGTTAGGGTTTAAGTTTTGGATTATAATATTCAAAATAAAAAAATTACACATGTTCCACACGGAGGTGTTGCACATGGAGGTGTGCACAAGAGATAAACATGATAACACTCCTCTCTTTATATATATAAAAATATTATTCTACTCACCTCGTCGTATGCATCCTGTGTGTACTAAGTATAATTTTTTTTTTGAGAAAAGAGTTAAAAATTTGGGGGTTGGTCTTTAAGATTTAGAGTTTGAGTTATAATATTCAAGCTAAAAGAAAACAAAAGCTAAAGAAATTTAAAAAAAAAAAACCAAAAAAAATAAAATTTACACACAGTGCACATGAAGGTGCGCATGGGAGGTGAGCATGATAACATTCATATATATATATATATATATATGTTATCCTGCTTGTAGGATCGATGGATCGATTAGAGGGAGTGAATAACCCTACAAATAAAATATTAACTTTTTTCTTGCTTCTTACTAAGCAAGGACACACATTAATTAAAAATATAATAACATATAAATAAAGAGGAAGAATTTACTTGATTACAACCGAGGAGGTTGTTAATCCAAGGCAGCAGAAAGCTTCTTCTTCGACAAGGTCAGAGATGGAGTAGCCCCTTACATGAATTGAAAGCAGAAGATACGGAATTGAAAACGAAGTGTGTCATCCTGAACTGGAGGACACAGTCTCTATTTATAACAATCTGGTCGAAATGACCATTTTGTTGACATGACACTCTCGGGAGCGCCTCGGATGATCGGGGCGCCTCCATCAGGCTGAGTCATGATCCACAATAACGGTTTGTTGATATGGCAGTGCTGGGGGCGCCTCCGAGTGTTGGGGACGCCTCAGATCAGCTGACGTGACATCTAGCTCCTTATCCGCTGCAACAAGTGTATTCAGGCGGTTGAAGCGCCTCCAAGAAATGAGAGTGCCTCTGTTCTCAGGCGAGTGAGGCGCCTCCGTTTAATGGGGGTGCCTTCACTATCTGGGCGCTTGAGGCGCCTCCAGCGCCTAGCGGGTGAGGCACCTCCAACTGCTCCGAGGTGCCTCTAGTTTTGAATGGTCAATAGCATATTGACCATTCTCTCCTTCCGATCATCTGGGTGATTTCCGGTCGTCCAAAGTTAAGCTCATCCGAACCCAACTTCGACCTTCTTCTCGAGTAGGCTTCCTCCCCAACTTATCGTCACTCGGATCACATCCTTCTCGCCTCACGTCCCTCGGACCGCGACCTTCTTGTTCCACCAATGTACTCTTCCGCAGCTCCTCGTCCCTCGGATGTACTGAGCCCATCGACTCGCTTCTCGTGTCATCCTTCTCGTTTACTGCATATTCCGCTCGACTTCTCGTGTTTCTAAGTTCCTACCCACTTAGACACAAAGATCAAACTACACAGGACCTAACCTAACTCGATTGATCAACATCAAAACTAATCCTGGGTACTTACACTGCTCACCTCCCGTGCGCAATTTCGTGTGCACCAAGTATAATTTTTTTTTAAAACTTTTTTTAGAGCAAAGAATTAAGAATTTGGGGCTTAGTCTTTAGGGTTTGGAGTTTGAATTATAATATTTAAGCTATTTTTTTTATAAAAAAAAATACTCAATTTTTTTTAATATATATACATGGTGCATATGGAGGTGCACATGGGAGGTGAGCATGATAACATTCACATATATATATATATATATATATATCATCTTACGTTGCATATCTTGTGAGCATCTAATTTTTTTTTTCGAATTTTTTTTAACTTGAACATTATAACTCAAACTCTAAATTTTAAAGGCAAAATCTTAAATGACGTGACTCGAAACTAAAAGAATAAAAATTTACTGC
>JBBUKS010017107.1:0-11884 GCA_038050645.1 Hedychium gardnerianum
TTCTTAGAACTTTTGAAGTCAAATTTTCAATAGATATTTTTTGCCTTGGTCAACCAAGGACTTCTTCTAGGTTAACTTAAGGACTCAAATTTTTAGATATCAATTAAAAATTCGATCATTGGTTAACGATTATCATTATCAATGATTGCCATGGTGCTTTTGATTGATCTAAGCCTCAAGATAAGATTGTTGTCTAAATTTTATTCGTTGACAACTCACCATAAAAGGGTCTTGTGGAGAGTCACTACTCGAGACAACTCTTTGATTCCACAATCATTCTTCTCTAAGTGTTCCCTTGAATAATTTTGATTTCGTAAGTGTTTTGTTCATGTTGTCTTGTATATGCATATCAGTCTTTGAATATGATAACTTATTCCTCTTCTAATACTCAATTCATGTTCTCTAGGGAAAGTTTTTTGAATTATTTTTTGTGCTAAATTTTGTTATTATAATTTGAATTTTCATTGCAATTCATTTTTAATTTCCTCTTCGCTTTTTACTAGATATGTTATTTACAACTGTTTATATTGTATATACTTAGGGAAAATTTTCCAACAAAATGATTATATGTCAATCTTGAATCACAAGCGTGCACTTAGAAACTAGCAATTAGTTTTATGAACTATCTATTTATAACCTCTATACCTTCTAGTCAATTATATGCTATCGTAAGAGTTTAGTCATATGAATGAAGTGGAAGTTGGATTGTTTTTATAGGATTCTCTCATAGGTGGTTACATTCAAATTCTATTATTTAACTTAAACAAAAATAGTTTAAAAAAATAGTCACACCCTTGTTTAAAGATCCAAGTTAGGAGTTAGTATATGAGTGGATAATTGGAAAAAAAAATAGTTGATGCTAGATATTTTTAGCACGAACGAATTATAGATATTATACTCACTTTTTTTTAAAAAATAAAATAAAATAAAATAAGAGAATGTAATAATACCATATCAAAGAAAATATCTCAAAGTTGTACTATATATATATATATATATATATATATATATATAAACTATCTCTTTCCCAATCATTGTTTGGATGAATAATGCTGGTTTAGGGTTGATTTCAATTAATGATTTACACAGTGAGTGAGCAAGGACCACCGGGCAGGGCGACGTAGCTGAGGATGAGCAATTAATTATATGTGTGCGCGTTGGCTGCCAACGTAGCTGCAGGCACAGCCATTCCTTGCACAGCCAATCACATCACTCCTCCTCATGCACGTGAGTCAACCTTCTTCCCTCTTCTTCCAATGCATGCCGACATGCAAACCACACTTACTCCCCGACAGTACGTTCAGAGCCACTGCTGCATGCTCAATATACAGGTCTCTCGCCAGGGCATGGAGGCATCAGGCATGGAGCTATTATCTATAGCCATCACCTTCTCCAACCTTCGTTCAGTGCTACAAATAAACTGTATACAAGTATCCATTAAGCCCACTTACTGAACCATTAATTGACTGTGTACAGTTCAGTATTATATATAAATCTCGTACTGTATGGTTAATGTTCTTTGGTTGCTCCTGTGAGATGCCTAGCTAATTATATTATTTCAGCACATTGTCAATGCTGATGGTTGCTTGGCGCAAAGTGTGCTACAAAAATCTTTTGATAATCTGTTGGTGAACGTGTTCTTTTTGAGGACCAGACACGCGAGAGCTGAAGGGATTGGATATGTCCACCAGACGCTTCTTCCTCTGCACTATAATTTGAAGCTCTCCCTTCCTACACCATTGCATTAATGCATTCTCGACTACTCTGCCTCAAGTTAGCAATCCCAAGTATGTTCATTCTAATTTGGATATATATATATATATACTGTCTCTTAGTTTGTGCCTGCATATATAATTAACTCTCTGTAGCTACTCCAGTCCCTTGAGCATGCAAATGCTCGCATGGATTATAAGGATTGAAGTGCAACTACACATGTGAAAATAGCTAGTAAAGTTTAATTTCAGTGTATGAGTTCTTCTTCAACGTTAATGGATATATAGTTATAGCATCTCATTTATCTTTACATATCTCGACAGTACATACATAATTCTCCTTGATTACAAGTCGAACAAAGAATAAGAAACTTGTAGAAAAGAATTAAGGCACCGGCCATGAGATGGAAAATTCTGAGGCCTGCAGAAGCAAATTAAATGAACCAGTAAAAAGGGAGGAACCGAGTAGGTAGGAAGCAAGACCCAGCAAGCAAAGCATACACAACGACCCTCAAAGATTAATGACAGGAAACAATCATAATCGGCATTAATCTGCAGATATATAATAATAATTCAGCATTTATTTTATTCAATTTTCTGCAAATCATTTGGAAACAGCGCGGGATTAATGCATGGTATTGCCGCGGGCAGAGCGTGTAGTTGAAGACGGCCACATCGCTGCTGTTCGTTGCCGACCTGCTCAGTCCGAGTTGTGTATATATTCGCCAACGACGCTCATTGCGCTGCACAACGTCGAGAACTGAAAGCTGAAGCAGAGGAGAAGGCCGAGTTCTTGGCGACAATGGTGATGGAGACTCAGGTACGTAGTATGATCGATTCATTCATTCAAGCATATGTATGAGTTATTTGCTATCATGTTTGCACTCGGTGCATTGCGTTCTGAGTAGAAGCTGCTGCTCTGTTTTTGAGCGATGACTCTTTTCTTTATTGTTTACAATGACATGGAGATTATAATTAGAAACTCGATGTTGAAGTGCGTGGTGAAGTAAGATTTTCGTTTTTTTTGGATTATTTAAGGCGTAGATTTTGTTTATTTATAGCGTGGGCGCGGTCACTGGCTGGCAGGCCTTGTGGCGTTGCCTGTGAGAAGGCAACAAGAGGGAGTGGAGGCGTCGCTGCCGTGCCCGCCGCCTTCGCTTCCCCCGACGCGTCGCGTCGTCGTCATCGTCGCCGCTGTGGCTGCATCAACGGAAGAAGCCAAAGTATTGAAACCGATCGGCGGAAACGAAGGGCGACAACCGCGTATGCTCCGAACGCACGGAGAAGAAGCTTATGCGGTTTTGTCGCCATCGATGATGCCGATCGATACGCACACCAACCAACACAACACAACACAATCCGACGCTGATGTTTTCTTCCTCAAAATCCAATGCTTTCTTGTCTCTCACTCACCGGCCTAATTCTCAGCATCCACCTCTCAAAATCAATGCTTTCTTAGTCCTCTGTTTTGTTTTTCCCCCTGGATCGAAATGATAAATAGTTTTGTCAATTTCTTCTTTTTTTTCACGTTTGTTTTTCTGCACGAGAGCAAGAATCCATGCACAGAGCTCGACTCTGGTATATGCAAGTTCTTGTCATGGAGTTATGAGTTCTAGAATTCGAACAGTAGCTCTTAAAATCTTAAACAATTATTTCTATTTCGTAATCAACTGCTCATACAATTGGATTGATTACCCAATGCCAATTGGCAGCTGTTTATATATTCACAAGAAATCTTCTTAATTTCATGATTTTAGTTGCTCCTGTTCTTCCAAATTCATTGATTCTGTTTCCTTATTTGATTGGATCGGTTTATTTCAGGCTGCTGTTGTTCACAGTGAAAGCACTGCAATTCCAATGGAGAATTCTTCCCATCCTCCATTCTTAACCACCTACAGGAATCTATTCGAAGGCTGTTGTGAGGTCGAGGTGGCAGCGGCGGCAGAGGAGCATCACTACTGCGACCTCCCCCTCATTGACCTCAGCCGGCTCCACGGCGACGAGCTCGAGGCCGAGCGGTGCAAGCGCGACATCGCGGCCGCCGCCGCTGACTGGGGCTTCTTCCAGATCGTGAACCACGGCGTGCCGGCCAAGCTGACGGCTAGGATCCGGGAGGAGCAGGCCAAGTTGTTCCGGCAGCCGTTCAAGAAAAAGTCCGGCGAGAATCTCCTCGACTTCACTGACGACAGCTACCGCTGGGGCACACCGTCCGCTACGTGCCTCCGGCAACTCTCATGGTCGGAGGCTTATCACATTCCCCTCTTTTCATCCTCTTCCGACAAATCCACTCCCCGAAGCAGCAACTGCAAGTATAATCAAGCCATTTTCGTCTCCACTTTCCTTAAATAACAAAGAAATAAAACTCTTTTTTCACCGGCTTCTCACCTTCACTACACAGACACATAATAGAGAAGTACTCTTCGGCAATGTCGGAGCTAGCGAACCAGCTGCTCGACACGCTTGAAGAAGGAATAGGCCGCGACGGCACACAAATCAAAGACAACTGCACGCGTAGCACGTGTTACCTTCGCCTGAACCGGTATCCGCCATGCCCGGTGCCCAGCCAAGTCTTCGGCCTCGTGCCGCACACGGACAGTGACTTCATCACCATTCTCTGCCCGGACAGAGTCACCGGTCTCCAGCTGAAGAAGGACAGCAAGTGGTTCACCGTCAAGCCCAACCCCAACACGCTCATCATCAACATCGGCGATCTCTTCCAGGTAGTAATTAACAAGCAATCAACTCCCTTTTTCCTCGATCGATCGATGCCGGTAATTAAACAAGAACGGAATGCAGGCATGGAGCAACGGCCGCTACAAGAGCGTGGAGCACAGAGTGGTGTCGAACAAGTACCAGGAGAGGTTCTCCGTGGCCTACTTCGTGTGTCCTTCCAAGGAGACGATAATCCAGAGCAATACAGAGCCGGCGAAGTACAGAGAGTTCAGCTTCGGGGAGTACAGACAGCAAGTGCAGCAAGACGTCAGCCTCACTGGGTACAAGGTTGGCCTCGCGAGGTTTCTCGCTTGAGGAAGATCATCAAACAAGGGACAAAGTTCCTCCTTTTTGGCCATGAATTGTAGATTGTGAATGCAGATCGTTTGTACCGATGCAGAGGGGGAAACCGAATAATATGATGCATAAATAATAGCAGAAAATGTCAAAGCCCTCGTGCCGGTCTCCGAGCACGGAAATTGATGCGTGATATTGACTTAATCTGCGCCGTCAATTTCGCACCGTCTCCGCGCACGGGCGTCTCTCTTTGCGGCTTAATCTTGATCCTCCATCGCTTTTTGTGTGGCATCCGTACCGTTAGATGTGCAGACTGGACGCGTGATTATGCGCGAGGATAATAAAAAGGGCGCATAGACGAATATCCAGTAAATAAAATTCGAATTCAATAAATAAAACAATAAATAGGGTCTTCTCTTTTCTTCTCTGTCCTTTTCTTCTCCTCCCCCTTTTTATTGTGTACGAATAGCGGTGGAGAAGATTGTCGAATACATCGGGGTTTCTTGATCGTGAAGGGTCGACGGTTGGGGATCTGTTCCTGTCGACTCCTACTAGGCGAGATCGTCTTTCATTGGTTGGTTTCTGCTTTTGTTTCGTCGTTTTTTGTGGAATTTTTGTCCGTGTATGGGTAAATCAACGATGGTCTGCTCGTTTCTTCGGTGCTCGTTTGATTTTGCGTTTTCTTGAGGGAATTTCTTTGCGGATATAGATAAAACGAATAAAGGTAAGATCTTGGTTGGTGTATTTAACATCTTGTTTATTCGTGAATCGGACCTCTGCAGCTGCTAAACAAATCGCTCGTGTATCTGTGCAAGTTCGGTGCTCGTTTGATTTTGCATTTTTGGGCGAATTTCGTTACGTACATAGATATTGTTTCCATTATTTGTTGTTTGGCCATGATTCAAAGTTATTGTTACTTTAAGGTGTTCGATTTTCGGATTACAAAACGAGGAAAGGCAAGATCTTGCTTGATGTATTCAGCATCTTTTGTTCGTTTATCAGATTTCTCCAATAAACTAATTTCTTGTGTATCACTGTGAGAATCATTTGTTTTTGCAGTTCCCCTAATATTCTTGGACGATTCGTTTTGTTCTTTATGGAAATTTTCAAAAAAAATTCTATAAGAGAGAGCATATTGTGTGTTATTTTCCTCAATTGATTGCATGAATTATTTAAACTGGTTCCTACAAATCATTCTTCTGTGGTTCTGTTGTGATTTTTAAGGATTTAAATATCTTGTGGTTCTCAGATGTGAACCTTATATTATTTCTTTCCAATGATTAGTCATTCTGAAAACCAGTTCTTACAAGTTATTCTTCTGTGGTTGTGTTGTGAATTTAATGATCTTATTATCTTATGATCCTCAGATGAGAACCTTCTGTTATTTATTTCCAACGATTAGGCAGCTGAAACCAAGTTCCTATAAGTGATTTTCCTGTGTTTCTGTTGTGAATTTTACTGATTTAATTATCTTATGGCCTTCGGATAAGAACCCTCTATTATTTTATTTATTTCCAATGATATGCCATTCTGAAACCATTGAAGATCTTGTTTTGTGTAAGAGGGTTGTGTAATTAACAAATTAGGATGTGATTTGTTGGAAAGCAACCATCAGCGATGGAGAGTGAGTGGTTGCTGATTTCTTGAGTGAGTTTTAGAGGTCCAGTTTTGCTCAGAGTTGTTTTTGAGGAACCACATAAAAGACTGATCTTGGCATCTCAACTCTCGACTTGTTAATCTTGAGGAACCACTTCAAGGAGTATACTCTATTACTTGAAATTTTCCCAAACATTTAGTAACATGCACATTGGTAGTTTGGGTTGGTTCCTCTTCGACATTCTATGTTTGTTAACTTTGATTTGAACTCCAGGTTAAATCTAGATTTATAGGGATGTGGATATATTAGGAATTACATTTAATGGCTATGTGTTCCTTCTACCTTCCCAAAATTTCTCAAGCAAATCTATGGTTTTTGTGGGATTGTCATTGACTAGTTTTTTTTTTGCAGGTTCTTGTATTCATTTTCCTTAAACAAAAATAGAGAGAATTTGTTAAACCTGGGGTTGGCTTTTGACCCTCTACTGAACTCTATGCATGACTACTTTGTTAATATTACTTAGATATCTTAAATACTTCTATTTTGTTAACTAGAGTTGTTTTAGCTCTCCATCTATCCCTTACAAATTTGATTCTACATCCTTTATTGAAATATAGAATTTATTTGTTATCTTTGACCATATTCATATAATCGTAACTTTATCGTTTCTAGTGACTTCACATGCCCATCTTGACATTCTCGTCTTTGCAAATTGTTTTGAATTTCATTGCAAAATTCTCTTCTTAGCATTTTTAATACAGGTATTCAAGATGATATTTCTTAATTTTAATTTTGATATTGTATTAACAGTGTATTCCATTGTATGATTATTTTTTGACAACAATTTATGCTGTGATTATCATGTTTTCTGTGTTTGGACTTAAAAGCATCCTTACAGAGCAGCCGGTGAAACTCGTGAATCTTAAAGACCAAGTGTTCATGTCTGATCTTGACGACCGGATCCCAGCTGCATTCGGTATGTTTTCTAAGATCTCTCACAGTCATTCACTAATTGTGCTTACACTCGTGAATTTGCTATGCAATTCATCGCATGTGAACGACATACTATATACACAATGCATATATCCATATGCTTGATTCTTTAAACCTTAGATCCTTTTGCTGAGGCAAATGCTGACGACTCTGGTGCTGGCACAAAGGAGTACGTACACATCCGCATCCAGCAACGAAATGGCAGAAAGAGCTTGACAACTGTTCAAGGACTAAGGAAAGAGTTCAGCTATAGCAAAATCCTCAAGGACCTCAAAAAGGAGTTTTGCTGTAATGGTACTGTGGTTCAGGACCCAGAGCTGGGCCAGGTATGGTTTCATACATGCTAAGCTACTCACACACCACCCTCGTATCACATCTTTGTCGCCTGAAACCTATACTCGATGGCACGGCGCAGGTCATTCAACTTCAGGGCGATCAGCGTAAGAACGCTTCCACTTTCCTGGTTCAGGTCGGCGTCGTGAAGAAGGAGCACATCAAAATACATGGGTTCTGAGTAACCAAATGCTCGAGTTGCATCAAGACTTCATATCTATCTATATCTATATATTAGGTTTGATGATATCTCATGTACTGGGGCACAGTTTGCTGTGACTCCAGATGGATTGTTGCGTGTCGGTTTGAGTTATAAAAGTGTCGGTTTGAGTCTCATTCGACTGTAAGACTTCACACTGTTAACTTTCTGGCCAAATCAAATAAAATATGATAAAATTCCAGTTCAAATGTATCAGTTAATTCCACTTTATCTTCCTAGAAAACTAAGTTACATCTTTGCCTATCACCAGTTGCATGATAAATATAGTCGATTACCAAGTTAAAAGAAATTTCTTAAAAATTCTAAGTATACTTAAAAGTTAAGTACAAGACAGCCTGTTCGAAAATAATAATAATAAAGCCGTTTCAATATTAATATTCCACGAACTATGTATCAAAATTTTCAGTTATACGCCCAGATTTAATAGTAGAGTGGTTAGACACTCTAAGTATAATTAATATTTAATTAATTAATAATAATATAAATTTAATTAAATTTAAATTATTTTATTTTATTTAGATTTAATTTTAGATATTTATATATTGATTTGAATATTAATTTATTCTTCCAATTTTAGTAAATCATTATTTCATCTGGTGTCTACAATATAATTACTATATTCTATATTAGATTGAATTTTTTTAATTACTATATTCTATGTTGTATTATAGATTTTTTTTTTAATAAGATGATAAATTTAAGAATACTAAGATTGATCGATCATCTCCGGAAAATAACGGAGAGCTGTATATCTGATTTTTTTTTTAAAAAAAAAAATCTCAGTTATCCTCTCCAATTTGTCTAACACACACCACCGAAGCCTTATCACAAAACTTAAACCTCATCGCCACTAACCATGATCGGAAGCAAGCGTTCCAGAAGTGCCCGGGCGGCGCTCTGCTGCCTCCTCGTCGTCGTCGTCCTCCTCGTCGCCCTCGCGGCCATCTACTTCGCCGTCCTCCGCCCACGCGACCCCCGCGTCGAATTCGCCTTCGTCGGCCTTCGCCAAATCCAGTTCCAGCCTCCCCCCAACTTCCACCTCAACCTCTCCCTTGACGTTGAAGTCGCCGTCCACAACCCCAACTTCGCCAGCTTCGACTACGACGTCGGCACCGCCCTGGTGTTCTACCGTGGCGCCCTGGTGGGCCAGGCTCCAGTGGAGGCGGGGGACATCGGCGCGCGCTCGACGGAGACGCTGAGGATAGAGGCGGTGCTGAACGTGGCGGCCATGGCGGCCGACCGCAGCTTCGCCGGCGACGTGGCGGCGGGGGCGCTGCAGCTGCAGTCGTCGACGAGCTTGAGGGGGAGGGTGAAGGTGGTGGGCATCTTCCGGCGGCGGGCTTCCGTCTTCACGACGTGCGATATCCGAGTGGCTCTGTTCGCCGGCGGTTTGGTGGCCACCGATTGCAGCTCCAAAGTCAGCAGTTGAGCGATATATTTATTAATTTAGTGCTAAATGTTTGTTTAATTTGTTGTTTTTAAGAGTTACTTCGCTCTTTGAATTCGTTGTGTTAGCTCGTTTGCCCTTTAAATTGTACGTTTGAATTCGTTGTGTTACCTCGTTTGCCCTTTAATTTGTTTAAGGCTTTGTTTACATGGAGTCAAGGAAAATGAAATAAGAGAAAGCTTCCGTAGCGGAAAATGTTTTCTTATTTACTTAATTTAAAATTTAAAGCCCATGAAAATTATATTCCTTCGGCGGATAAATTTGTGAGGAATATTTATCCCCTTCAAATCGGACGGAAAGATGAAGGAAGGAAAAGTAGAAAAAAGAAATCACATAAAATATCTCTATAAACCCTTCCTTTTTTTTTCTTCCGCTGAATCCCTGATTTCTTCTTACTCCTCACCTGCAGCTCTTCTTCTTCCTCCTCACTCATCGACTCCTCTTGCGATTGCTCCGTTGATCCCTCCGTCGATCCCTCTTTGCGATTGCTTCGCCGATCTCTCTTTTTCTCTTCTGCGACTGTTCCACTCCTTGTTTTCTCTTTCGCGACTACTACTGTTGCTCCAAGATTACTGCTAAGCTACTGCTCTGTGATTGATGCACATCGTCGTTCCAGTTTTCTTCTGCGACTGCTTCACCCTTTGTTTTCTCTTCCCCAACTGCTACTTGCTCCAAGATTGCTACTATGCTACTGCTCTATGATTGATGCACATCGTCGTTCCAATTTTCTTTTGCAACTTTCGCGTTGAGTTTTCCTGCTATGTGATTGCTATAAGTTTGGATCTTACTAATTTCTATCTTCGTTTTAATTTTCAATTAATATGTATACGATTTTGCCTTCCCGAGATTAGCTGTGATTTCGCTCCTTTGTGTTTCTAATCATCCTTAGGTTGGGCAGGCTTTAACATAAGTATATTCTCAACAGTGGAGTTTTGGTGAAATATTACTCTGATTTAATGACCTCTCCAAAGGCTTCACTTTGAAATATTTTTTTGTCATAAGACCATCATTTCTTTTAAAAGTTAAATATTGTGACTAGAACAATTCCAAAATGATTCCTCAAGAAACTCAGTTCCCCATCGAACTTTTTCTTTTGTTGGTCAAGAAACTATTCGAAATATAACTGTGTGAAATCTTATTTGTTGAGCAAGAATCATAGTAGAGTAGAGTGATTTTTAATAGACATCATTTATTAATCTTTTCTGGAAAGCACAATTGAAAGTTTGAACATTGTATATGAACAATCTTTACTTCTTGGATAAACAATTAGTGGACAAAATTAATTACCAGAGAACCTATAATTATGAGATTCTTGTAAACACTATTAATTAACTTGATTTATGGATGACTCAATTTTAACTATTACAACTTTTATTTGTTTTTGATAGTAACCAACGTTGTTGAATTTATTATAATAGTCTATTATTATTGTTTATCTTTCCATAGATATGATGAGATGGAGTGGAACAATGGTGAAGGAGATTATCCGAATGTTAATGATTGTGATGAGGAGAAAAATGATAGTCCAGATGAGAGTTCAGATGATGAAGTTTTCATAAATAGAAATTGTGTAGTTATTCTTGGGATGATGTTGAAGGATATGAATAAATATGCAAATAAAGGTCTAATGGAGAATAATGAGCAAAAAGATAATGCAAAACGCATTTTGTTGCACAACCTTATGACATCTAATGAGGCATGTCGTAGCATTCTTAGGGTAAGTGTGGATGGCTTTGTTCGCTTGTCTGAACTATTAAAGCACAACACAAGGGTAAAAGCCAATAGGAATTCAAGTGTTGAAGAGAAGATTGCTATGTTTTTATATTTGCTTGGTCATGATGTCAAACATCGAGAGTTGAGTTTTTTTTCTTTTGTCAAAGTACAAGGACTATTACTAATCATTTTCATGAAGTCTTAAAAGTCATTATTAGACTTCATGCTGAATTTATAAAGCAACCAGATGGATATGAATTATACAGAGTAGCAGTAGATTCTACCCTTACTTCAAGGAAACACTATTTTGATCATTTTGAATTTTAGAAGGTTTGTAAGGTCCTTTGTAGTTAAATATGCTCATTGTCTCCTAATTGTAGGATTGTGTTGGTGCATTAGATGGAAATCATATGCGTGTTAAGGTATCTGATGTAGACGCACCTAGATATAGAGGAATAAAAGATTGACCAACTACGAATGTGTTGGTGGCATGCTCCTTTGACCTGAAGTTCACATATATCTTATCTGGGTGGGAAGGAACTGCATCTGATTCTCGAATCGTCAAAAATGCTCTATCTAGACATGATAAATTAATAATTCCTCATGGTATTTAGTTTACAATTAATGTTCATTAGTAGACAATGTTTGGAAGTAAATATGATTAATCTATATCCTTCATTTGTTGATAGGTAAATACTATTTAGTTGACTCCCGTTTTATGCTGAAGAGGAGTTTAATTACCCCTTATCGAGGAATTTGTTATCACTTAAAGGATACTCAAGATGTGGCCCTACAAATGCAAAAGAGTTATTCAATCTTAGACATGCATCTCTTCGCAATGCGATCGAGAGAGCTTTTGG
>JBBUKS010017133.1:0-11883 GCA_038050645.1 Hedychium gardnerianum
TAGGATCTCATGTTCCCTACTCAATCAAGTTCATCAAATCGATATCCTAATCCCAAAAATTACTAATGGCATTAACCTCTAGAATTGTGCTATAGCATATGAATCAGTAAAAGATTCAAGTGATCCAACATATGATCTCGTAAGAGATCTATAACAAATACGCAAAACTGAAAGGCAACGAAACGAAAGCATTAAAAGAAAATGATAAATATGCACTAGAATCCAGAGGTATTCTCATTTTCATGGTCCATGCGTGGTTGATCGGACCAGCATATTTGAATATTGTTAAACACTATTTTACTTTACTATTTATATTGTGCTAACTTCAGTGTTATGAAAAAGTCTTAGTGAATCAGGTCGATCGGACACTAAACAGAAGAAGAAGTCCAAATAGATCAGTTAGACGAGATGTTTGATAAGTTCTGGAGAGGTCTTTTGTTTCGAAAGGCAGTGAGGATGCGTCATAGTTGGGACAACCTTAAGCGTTGATGCGACTGAAGAAATCAACGGAGTAATCTAAGTCAAGATTAGACAGTCCTAATTATCAAATTGATTCATGTAGATCCGACAACTGGACTCGTAACCTGGTCAATTTCGCCGGGTACCCGTTGACCCAATTCCTAGGTTGGAACCATAAACGACCCGAGAGGTTCAATGACCCAATTAACTGGAACCATCCGTTAAATAAATGTGATGTTGGAATTTAAATCCCAAATTTCTTGAATGAGAATCAAATATCCTAACCAATTAGGCTAGGAAAGATTGTTATTCATATTAATTAATTATTTAATAACTAATTAATAGTTTTCTTTTGATATAAAAAATGTTAGTTAATTATTTAATAACTAATTAATAGTTTTCTTTTGATATATAAAAAAAAGGAAGGAAGTAAATAATTTCTTTCAACTATGTAATAGTTCGTTTCTACATGCAATTTAAAAATTAGAGCGAAGAAGTAAAAGTAATTCTGATTGTTAAATTGATGATTCTGATGGTTGGGGAGAGGGGGAGAGTTTTTTTTTTTTAATTGTTCAAATTATTTGATCATTTTTTTTATATTACGATTTAGTATACGTTATTCTCCCAATTTTATAAATAAGAAGTTCATTTCATCATTTTCACACCATATTCTTTACTCTCATCTTTCAATTTTAAAATCTCAATTGCTTTCAACTTCAATTCTCTAATTATAATTAAAGGAGGAGGTTCATCATCTCGATTTCAGAAGTTCAAGAAAATCAAAATGAGGATCACGATATTCAATTTATCAATAATAAGTCCAAGTAAATTTCGACATTCGAAATATAAAGAAGTACTAATGATGATACTTCTAAGATTCCAAATACTCCTTTAAAATCGTAGGGGACACGTAGGTAATTTAAATAAGTACAAGCCATTTTTTTTATATATATATAAATTTATAATTTTTTATTTTTAAAAAAATAATAATAATCTTGAATCGTGGCGAACCGTGCATGAACCATGAACCGATAGTTTCGAACCATGAACCGTAATCTTCTTGGGCGATTAAGGTTAAGAATCAACCCCCATGAACCGACGGTTCCAAACTATTGAACTGTAAGTTCCGAACCGTGGTCGGGTCTAGATTTATGCATAATTATATGTTTCTAACTCTTTTTTGCAGGATCATTATTATTGTCACTGTACTAACTTTGTTTTACAGAAAACAAAGATCTCGATTGACCGAAGTGTTCAATTGATTGATCCAAGCAGATAAGACCATATCAGTTTAAAATCAAGTCAAAAAAGGAATAATGGTTCAGTCGACTAATAAGTAAGTTTAGTCGACCGATCATATTTGGTAACCGGAGATTGGATATGATCGAATCAGTTAACAAAGGAAACTTAAGGGTTCAATCAACCGATTATGGACTCAGTCGACCGAATACATATAGTAAGCACGGATCAGATAAGATCGGATCGAACAGCAAAGAAAGTTTTTAGATTCGGTCGATTGATAAGGGATATCAGTTGACTGATCAAGCAGATTTTACGGAAGATACGATCTGGGCAAATCATGAACTGGACGTGAACCCGAGCATATCTGAGGTTCGGTTGACCAAACAAAAGGTTCAGTAGACCAAATCAAAAGTTTATAAAAAAAGCCTCGGGATCTAAGGCTCAGCAATCAATTATCTCAACAATATCTTTCTACGTTGCTATGTTCGTACAAGTGTCGATACGCCAAAGCTCTCCGATGACAAACGCCTACATTCTACATCTTTGTGTTGTCGGTATCATTATTGTTATTGCACTTCATTCAATAGAGGTTTAGTAGACTTGTTACTATCCTCAAATCTTGTACGAGTTTTCTCCTTCTCCGAAAGCTTTTTAGAGAGGAGAGTTTTAGTAGATTGCTCATTCGAAAATGGTCCAAGGGATTGTGAGCCTTGGAGTAGCAGTCGATGGACTGTGAATCAAGTAACTGCCTGTGTTCTTTCTTGCTTTTAGTTTTTCCGTTGTATCTCTATCTTGGTTTTTAAAAGAAAAGAAAGTTTTTTAAACGAGCGATATTCACCCCCCCCCCTCTATCGCGCTTTTCAGTTCTACATTCTCGTTAGTCAAATTATGTTTTATATACCTATGTTATGCATTATTTGGTTGTCTATAGGAGTTATGGTGTTTAGCCTATATAATTTTTTAATCAAGAAATAGTACCAATCCAAATTGAATTTTAAAAAATATTAAATATTTTATTTTCAAATGAACAAGAATATCCAGACTTATCCAAGCAAGAAATGAAAACTAAGTTTAGTTTAAATGACTTATTATAAATGTATTTTCTAAATCCAGAAATACATTGGTTCCTAGATAAAATCTAAAAACACATATAGTTGTTACTTTAGACTTCTTGTCATTACCCATGTTGATGTATCTTTTATGATCACTTGGTAATCAGCTTCTTAGATAATATTGCATAGTGATACTTATGTAAGTATTTGCTCTAATATTTATCTATCAAATGTCAATGAATAAAATAGTTAAATTGACTTCCAAACTAACAAAATTGAGAAGTTCACTTCTAGACACTATAGTTTTACTGCCCTCTTACTCTTATCATCGACCTTTTGCATGTAGTAAGTTTAGTGTCCAAAAACACTGGGATGTTATTATGATTAGCAAATATCGAATATGTTATTAAAAGACACGAGGAAACAATAAATGCTCACATTATAAGTAAGAATAGTGAAATAAAAAACTTAAATATATGCATATAAATGGGCCCTTATGAGATATGAAATCTAGGATGATTTTTAATTATAAAGGATTAAATGATAATTATCAGAAAGATGATTACAAAATACTTGACAAAGACCAACTTCTCAATAAAATATAAGACTCAAAATGATATTCAAAGTTTGATATTGACCGATCAAAATGCATCCATATTTAGTAGAATGGATAGCTTTTTCATGTCCTAAAGGATACTTTGAATGGCTAGTCAATCGGTCATCATGTCTTGTAAATTGTTGTAATTCTTGGTTGCCGAACCATATGATTTTCAAGGCAAAAGTTCTTACTTTCTTCTGTCTATCTATTCCTAAATTTTTAAGAAAGTTTAATGTAAAAGTCTTAATAAAATATCTGCTAGAAAATTATTTATTCCCTTGATGTGTTCCCACTGAATTTTTAAGCCTTTGTTTATAATTATGTAAATTTTAGCCACATTTTGGCGGTTAGTCCTTTTCGTAATCATTTTATTTATTAGCTGTATTTTACAATGATTTCACAGTCTGTCCTAATAGTAATCGCTTGCTTGTTGCAAATAAAGAACATAAATGCATCAAGACAATAGATAACTGCTAGAATTTCATAATCTAAGGAAATTAGATGACATTTTTCTTTATATCTTTCAGAAACATATCTACATAAGACTTCTACTGATTTAGGGTCACATTTAGAGGGTTTTCTAACTCGACTATTGATGAACCAACTATTCTCTCTATTTTACCTGCAGTCCTCATCAAAATTGTCACTCAACCCTTGGTCAGCACACAATTTGATGGTCAATAACTATCTTGTACAAAATTTATCACAAATATCCACTTCAGATTTTATAACAACTGTGACACCTTTAGCACCCCTCTCTCCCTCTCTAAATTATGGATTAAACCCTTAACACACACAAATATTCACCTCATTCTCGGACTTAACTTTCTTATTCAACCTGATTGTGCCCTCCTCTTGATTAAAGATTATGCTCTTTTCCTTTTCATGCCTATCGTTTCTCCCATATCTCTGACCACTCTTCCACCATGGGTAAGCGTGGTGATGCCCCTAATAATTTTTTGGCCTCTACTATAGTCTCTACTGTCGTAAATGCTCTAACTATCACTTTGGCCCATGATTTTTGCCAATGTACCCATAAGAATATATATATATATATAAATGTTATCTTGTTCACATCCCGTGTGCACTATGTATAAAAAAAATGGTATTTTTTTATTTCTTTAGCTTGAATACTATAACCTAAATCCTAAACCCTATAAATTAAGTATCAAATTCTTAATCATTTGCTCTAAAAAAATAAAGAAAAAAAAATCTATACTTAGTGCATACGGGATGCACATAGAGAGGTGAGCAGAATAATATATATATATATATAGCATGCACACCTCTTATGTGGATCATTTTTTTTAAACTCTCGGTTGTGTCAATAAGATTTTATCTTTAGAGTCTAAGGATTGAGTCATAATATTAAGCGCAAAAAAAATTAAATCAAAATGCACAGGATATGCGGGATAAAATGTGCGAGCTAACAAAGCTATATCGAACTCAAACTCGTTAGCAACCCAAGTTTGTCTTGTCAGTTCATCTAATAGAGACTAAATCCAACAACTACAACTCACACAATCTCTCAAAACTCAGTGTCTTCTTAATATTGTAGTTTTATGTCATCTAAAAGTCCACCTTTAGTTAAGTCCTCTAATCCCTCGCATATAATCCTTCACTTTCACATATAAAGTCCACCTCTTGCAGTTCTTACTAAATTAACTAAACCAACTTCAGTCTCCTCGTGATGTAATTTGTTGGATGTCTTATATCATTATTCTTCAAATTCCAATGAATCTCTTGAGCGTTGAGCTAAATCGATTTAGTCATGCCAAGTCAATACCACAACTCAATCATGTTGACTCACAAGCTTCGCGAACCTCACGTGCATGTTACCAAGTCCTTGCAATTTTTATGCACATATCAATAATAAGGAGAAAGATTAACTTAAAATCTTTTATCAAATACATTGAAAGTGATGGATAGACTCTAGAACCACAATAGTTTAATTTGGAAGAATAATATAATGTTTGATGGACTTGGCATAGATATCTAATTATATATATAATAATAATAATAAATAATTACATATTTATCTGCCATCTCTCAACTAAAATCTACTCTAAAATTAGGCACAAAATTTCTTTAGCAACCTCTTTAGATTTAGTTAGTGAGGAATGAAATTCCTGTTGCAGACGACGGAGACGAAAGAATCTCACGATCGTTCGTTATTGGAGGCCCACATTCACATCGTAGGCCAACGGATAGCAGGTCTCCTCGCCGCCTGTGCTCCAAAGGAAGTGCGCGTAGTTGGCCCTATGCACTGTGTTCCCCGGCTCCGCCTCGATCGCCCCCAAGAACGTCTCCTCCGCCGCCGACAAATCTTTCCTCGCCACCCACAGGAAGCTCGCGTACCGGCTCAGAGTTTCCGCGTCCCCAGGCGCCACCTTCATCGCCTTCAAGAAGTATTCCTCCGCCCTGTCAATTTTAGTCCCAAATCGTGAGGTGACCAAATTAAGGCGAGAGCGGAGACTTTAGTTTAATGCCTACCTGTCGTGCTGCCGGAGGACGAGAAAGAGGAACTGAGCGAAGTTGGAGAGGAGGAGGGCGTTGTTGGGGTCCTGTGACAGTGCCTGCTCGTACATCATCTCCGTGTGCAGGAGGCCCGGTTGCTCGTCGGCCTGGAGCTCCACGGAGACGGGAGCCACCATGCTCCGCAACGTCTCCGGGTCCATGAGCGCCTCGTGCCTCGTCGTCGCTTGCAACTTGGCGAACTCCTCCAAAAACCTTTCCCACAACACAGTCACCTCCGACGCCGGAGTGGCCTCGCTCGGCACGCCCACGCCGCCTTCATCCTCGGGAAGAAAAGCCGGGTGCGAAGGTGACTCATGGTCCGAGCGCCTGTCGTTCGTGGAGCCCGCCGACGCCGGCCTTGGGTGCCCCTCACCACCCCTTCCGATCGAGGCGAAGGGCGTGAGGGAGGAGCGATCCTGCAGATGGTCGTCTCCAAGTTCATCTTCCTCGACAATGTCGATGAGCGTCGTCGCGGTGGCGATGTTGAAGCGATCGATGGAGTAGACGGTGAAGTTTGCGAGGAGGAGCATGACGGAGACCATGAGAGTGGGTGTGGCGTAGAAGATCTGCTGGAAGAGCCAGACGAAGGAGTGGTTAAGATTGCGGTGGAGGTGGGGGAGGATTCCCGGGTGGTCCTCGCAGAGGAACACCTCCCGAAGCTGGAGTGCGTAGGTCTGGAGCTCCTGGAGCATGAACACCATGGACGAGAAGGCGCGCTTCATGGAGCAGCAGGCTGTTTCGCCGGCCTCGCAGAACCATCCCTCGTCGAACCGCTTCTTGAGTTGGATGAATCTGAGGGACATGGGAATCCCCAAACCGTTGGCGTTCTTCTCCACGCACGCCGGCACGGTCAGGTTGGACCAGTACTCCGGTGGATGAGGCGGAAAGCGGGGCCACGACGACTGGTGGAGCCATTGAGAATGCGCCGGCGACGAGGAATCCGGATGAAAGGGCAGCGGTGGCGGCGAATCGACGGAGGGAGAAGGCACTGGCTTTTTCTGGAGGGCGGTATAAAAGTAGGTTTTTTTCTCCCTTTCGAGCTCTTCTCTGCCGCCTTGCCCTTTTTCCATCCGGAGCTCGATAGCTAAATCCTCAATTCGGCGTATCAAGTCCTCGTCCTCGTCCTCGTCGTCATCGGAGGGCTCGAAGCTAGCGCTGCAGACCCGGCGAAGAGGCTGCAGGCCACCTTGCCTTCCTCTGTGTCGCAGGAGCTCCACCGAGCGGACCCGCAGGAGCCTGGGACCTGGGAAGGGCGAAGGGCGGACTAGGACGTGGTCGCGCCGACGGACCCCAGCTGTGGGGAAGGCCGGATGTGCCTGCGAAGGTGGCGGTGGCAGGATGATGGGCGACACGTAGAAGTTACCGACGATCTGAACTTCCATCAACGTGATGCTCCGAGACAACTGGAATCGGAGGAGGAGGAAAGGTGAGGGAGAAACTGAAGTAACGTGATGAGTTGGAAGGAAAGGGGAAAAAGCATGACGTGCTGAGTCGGACGGAAAAGGGTAAAAGGAATATAAAGAAAGGACGCCGAGAAGGAGGCACGGGGTTGGTTACATCGCCGAGAAAATCGGTGGTGCTCCGAGTCTTCCGGATCTAGAATTGAATAAGCAAAAACAAAAACAAAAACACAGTAAACTAAGCTAAATTGATATCGATAAATAACAGAAACTATTTTTTTTTTGGTAAAAAAAACAAATGATTTTATTCCTAGTATATATATATATATATATATAGTTTCTATTTTTTTTATATTACCTAGTTTAATGCAATAGTATTATTATTTATACACTTTGATTTTTATAAAAACTCCACTACTCATAATTTTTTTATAAAGTAATGATATAAAAATTACACTTGATGAAAAATTTAATTTTAGAATATGAATATGAATATGAATATGAATATGAATATGATTATAATAAAATTAGGTTTGATGTAATTAGATTTATACATTTGTTTGCAATCAATTCAAAATCTAACTGACAGAATCATTTAAAATTGATTAAATAAAAAAAATTAAAAATTGAATCAATCGAACTTTATCATCAAAATCGAATTAATAAATTAATTTGATCGATTATCGAATTAACTAATTTGATTGAATCGACTGATATTGAATACTCGAATTATCAATTGAGCTGATTCAAGTATATTAATATAGCAATCGACTTATGATGGTTCGGTTTAATCGATTTATGAATGTTAAAATTGAAAATGAATCGAATAAACTAAAAAAAATTGATTTTTTTAAAAAAAGGACTGATTTTCTAAATTAACCAAATCAAACTTCTGAATTTGATCGATTCGATCGATTAATTTAGTTTAACTGATTTGTTGCTCAGTTGCTCATGTTTCGAGTCTCCAAAATCTAAGTCCAAAGGATGCATCCCATTAAAGAGTATTGTAATAACTATTGTGTCCCTTCACTTGTCGTGTCTATTCGCTTGTTATATTCCTTCGCATGCTAGGAAGTCGGAAGGTCACTCGGGAAGTCAAAGAGGTCGGTGGCGTCAATAACTCAAAAGTTGGGACTCAGGAAGTCGACAATCGGGCGTCTAAGAACTCGACATATCAAGACTCGAGAAGTCGGAAGATCGGACTTGGCCACGTGGCTCCCACATTGGCTAACTTTTGTCCTTGCCACATAACTCTTATGTTGATCGAGTCAAGGGCTTGCATGTCATGTGGACCCTTATCTTATCTCTACATCACAAACATCCCATTTAAATCTAGTCAAAGGAGAATATAATCCTACCGATCAATGACTCTGAGATCCTTGACGTCGGGGTCCATATGATCAAGACGCTGGGAGTGAAGGAGAAGAGCAAGAGGGAGCAGTTGGTGATTGCTATGAAGCACTTCCAAGTAAACCCGGAAGAAAGGGCTACATTCCATATTCAAAAATAAAATTAAATGCGTTCGAGTCTGATGTTAACTCTTTTGCATTATCTTGGACAAGGAAGAGATTGTTGTAGACGTTAATAGAGGAAAATTTTGAACAAGGAAGAGATTGTTGTAGACGTTAATAGAGGAAGTCGGCGATTACTATGAAGCACTTCCAAATAGACCCAAAAGAAAGGGCTACATTTCATATTCAAAAATAAAATTAAATGAGTTCGAACATGGTATTAACTCTTTTGTATTATCTTGGACAAGGAAGAGATTGTTGTAGACGTTAATAGAGGAAAATTTTGAAGTACTTTAAATTTTCTGAAGGTAATTCAAGGAGACAAATACTATCATTTATGAATAGATAGAAATAATACTATAAGATTAGTAAATCAATTATAAAAAAGAGTAAAAGAAGTTTCATGATGTTAAATCCATGGATTTAGGAGCGTAAGTATTAAGATTTCAGACCATATATATTAAACAACAGAGCTACTCTGATAAATGTACTGTAACATCCGTGAATTCCACTGTAGCTTGATATATCGATGTTTTTCTTTCACATGAACCAAAAAAAAAAAAAGATGGTTAAAGAGAATATTGCTGCAATAATTTGGAGAAAACAATCAGAGCTTATCCACCCTTTGGAAAAGCTCTCACAGGTTTGTAGGCAGCTTATCGATTTTCCTTGGCTTTCATGTGTTTCATTCATTTCTACATCTAAGCTTAGATTTTTCACGGACGATACCAAATTATTCCGGTCCAAGAACACAAGGGGTGGGTTAAATCCCATGAAACTTACTTCAGTTGACTTTCATCATAAAACTTATCGAGAGTTATCCCCCTTTAGGTTTCTCCCATATCTAAATCACCATAGGAACCTCCAAAGAAATAATAAAACAGAGAAATGAATGGAGAAAATGACAGAGTAAGGTAAAGATAGGTTGGTATAGATTAGATAGATCGATCTTACGAAGAGAAGTCCCTTATGCTCAGTTTATTTGGGAGAGCGGAAAAGAAAACTAATAAAAAATTACCACAGTTGAAAAGATTTCATTAAAATTTTGAGAGAAAAGTAAACTTAATCCATCAGCTAATCATTTCGAAGCCAAAATTGATCATCGTCAAATTTGGCAGAATGCACGTATGAAACATAAAATGACGCATTTACCCTTTATTTACTCACAAAATTACATAATATATATAGAATTAACTTTTAGGGCATGTGACTCTTCGTTTCTTCATTTCTCCAACTTCCTTTCTCCATAAGAAGACGTTGTAGCCGTGCTCAACACCCTCCGGCGTTGATTGACGGAGTTCTCGGCAGCATTGTCCTCTGTCATTTTGCAACGGAGTTCTGAGGTCGACATTGTGCATCAATCCGGTCAAATGCTTCTCCCTTCTTAACCTTTGTTTGATTTCCTACCACATTAATCATCCTTCTCCCAGTTTCAAAAATGTCTTCCTCGAGAAGATAAGCAAACAATATAGAATGTCATTTGTTGTTTTTTGTAGGACTATTTTGAGTTCATGTTTCTAATTGATTAGACTTTCGTTGATTTGTAAAGAAGAGATTTGGGTTAAACAGTGCTTTCAGTGTATGCTAAAATCCATTTTTTTTAAACTGATTTTTTTTCATAGCATAGCATGACTTTTAGGAGTTTAGAAGTTTTTTTTTTAATTTTTTATCAGTTGTCTTTAGTTTTTATTTTGCAGTAATTTAGCTCTTTGAACTTTTTTTACAACTATCTATATTATTATTGTTACTCTTTGTACGTGTTTAATAAAATGGAGTGGGATAATGGCGAAGGAGATGATCAAAATATTAATGATTATTACGAGGAGAATGATGGTAGTTCAGATGAGAGTTCGGATGATGAAATTTTTATAAATAAAAATTGTGTAGTTATTCTTTGGATTGTCTTGAAGGATATGAGAAAATATATAGATAGGGGTTTGACAGAGAGTAATGAGCAAAAAAAATAATGTTAGATGTGTTTTATTGCACAATCTTATGATTTCTAGCAATGCGTACCATAGTATTCTTAGGGTGAGTTTGCATGGTTTTAGACACTTGTGTGAAATATTAAAGCACAACAAGAAGGTAAAAGGCAATAGAAATTCAAGTGGTGAAGAAAAGGTTGTTAAATTTTTATATTTACTTGGTCATGATGTCAAAAATCGAGAATTGAGTTTTTTCTTTCATAGTAGTACAAGGACTACTAATAATCACTTTCATGAAGTCTTGAAAGTAACCAGATGGATTTATAAAGCAACCAGATGGATATGAAATTCCTCCTCTTATAGAGAGTAGCAATAGATTCTACCCTTACTTCAAGGTATTTTTATTTTATCATTTTAAACTTTAGAAGTTTTGTAATGTACTTTGTAGCCACATATACTGATTGTCTCATAATTGCAAGCGTGTTAAGGTATCTGATGTAGATGCACCTCGATATAGAGGAAGAAAGGATTGGCCAACTACCAATGTGTTGACGGCATGCTCCGTTAATTTGAAGTTCATATATGTCCTAGCCAGATGGGAAGGAATTGTATCTGATTCTCGAATCATAAAAAATGCCCTATCCAGACGTGATAAATTGATAATTCCTCATGGTATCTAGTTTACAATTAATGTTCACTAGTGGACAATATTTGGAAGTAAATATGACTAACTTATATCCTTTAATTTGGTGGTAAGTAAATGTTATTTAGTTGACTCTGGGTTTATGTTGAAAAGGGACTTGATTACCCCTTATCGAAGAATTCGTTATCACTTGAAAGAATATTCGAGATGTGGCCCTACAAATGCAAAAGAGTTATTCAATCTTCGACATGCATCTCTTCGCGATGCGATCGAGAGAGCTTTTGGGGTTCTAAAGAAGAGATTTTCAATTATTGCTAGTGGAACAGAACCTTATTATGAAATTGACATTCGTACCGACATTATCTTAGCATGTTGTATTCTTCATAATTTTTTAATGGGGATCCAAATGAGAGGTTAATTAATGAAGTGGATCGAGAATTGAATGCAAATTCTAACAATGAAGTGAGTCGCAATGAAAGATAGGAAGATGATTAGAGGCAAGGGAGTATGATTAGGGATAACATAGCTAATGCTAT
>JBBUKS010017152.1:0-11882 GCA_038050645.1 Hedychium gardnerianum
AGGGGGGCAGGAACCTGGCTACTAGCTAGGATTTGACCCCTAGACCTCATTGTGACAACACCTCATGCACTAGCCAATAGCTCATCCCGTGGGGACTTCTCAAATTAACATAATTGTGGTAAAAGGGCGAAACGCTCGCCCCAGCGCCCCCGCCAGTCCGTCCCAGGACCAACACGGAGGAGGTAAATCACGAGGGGCTAGTCTAGCCAGCCCGAACAGTGACTAGTACATAAGGGGGCAGGAACCTGACTACTAAATAGGATTTGACCCCTAGATCTCATTGTGATGATTGATAGGATGAATTCATCGTTTTTAAAATTAATCAGATTGAATTAAATACTGGTATTAAAAAAAGTTTTTTTTGATATTTTTAAAAATAATAAATTTGAGTTTTTTAAAAATAATTTTAGAATATAAATATAAATTTATTATGGGATCTTAAATTATCCGAATCTAACGTAAATAATTCTATAATTGATTTATAAGAGTGAAGGTGGTCGCCGTGTCCAGTAGACCGCGTGTTGGACGGATGGAGTTGTTCTACGATGAAGCGTGGAACATGAAAGATTGAACTTTTTACTGCAATCCGCGGGCGAAAGATTCCGCTTGGACTCGATCAATCTCCCGAGGTGAGAAATCGAGCGCGATTTGGTCGATTTACCCAATTTGGCGGTTGTGGTCGCGTGGCAAAGCGAGGTGGGGAGAGAGAGGGAGGGTGGCGAAGGTCATCCGGATAAGTGCGGAGCTTCAAGATATCCTCCTCATCGTCATCAGCTTACGAAAAGGGCCAGCCCCGGCGGCGATCGAGATAGACGATCGGATTTCTCCTCCTCACTCGTCGAGGAATTTTGCATTTTGGGATGAGCGAAAAAAAGAAGAACAATTTGGGTTTTTTTTTTTTTTTGATGTTGTTGTTGTTTGTTTGAGGAAAAAATCGGTTCTGTTCTCGCCATAGAGAAGTGAATTTAAGCCGCCGTTGATCGGCGAAAAGATCTGTGGCATTCGAGCCTTTCCGCTCACCGGACGCGGAATCAGTGTCCAAGATTCGATTTTTAGGTCGTTTTGGGGCGGATTTGGCGGCCTTGAACTGCTCCACCGCCGCCGCGCCATGGCCAACTCGTCCGGGTCAGTGGGCTACTGGCGGAAGTTCTTCCGCAGCGCCGACTCCGACATCTTTGATGTGATCGAGCAAGCGATCCTCGTCGCCGCCTCCGATAACCCCGAGGAGCTGCGGAGTCGGCGGGACCGGATCGTGGAGAAGTTTTTTACCGCGCTGCTCCCGCGCTGCTTCGCCTGCGATCGCGTCGAGCCGCAAGGCGCCGAGGCGGAGGAAGGGCGCGGCAGCGTGAAAAGGGTTGTGGCCTTAGAAAAGGACAGCAAGGTCGATAGCTGCAACGACGACCCCGACTTCTCCCACCGCCTCGTTAGCAACTACACCTTCGACGAGGCGGAGGCGCTCACTGAGGAGATCGAAGAGGAGGGCCAAACCCTCGAAGAAGTCCAGCGGATCAAGGAGCTCCTCTACAACCATCAGGATGAGGTTTATTCTTGCCCTCTTCTAATGCACTAAAACTCGAACCTTTCTATGCTTGATGTGTTTTCTTCTGCTTTTGCAGTCCGATAACATCTTGCTCGAGTCACTGAGGAGGCTGCAGCTAATGGAACTCACCGTCGATGTCCTCAAGGTGCAGATTCAGTGTGCTATTTGCTTCATCTTGGATTCACAAACCTGATATTGATCGATTACTCTTCTCAAACTTTCCTTTGAAACACAGGCGACCGAGATTGGAAGGGCTGTTAATCTTTTGCGAAAACATGCTTCGAAGCAAATTCGCCACATAGTGCGAACTCTCATCGAGTAAGTGCCTTTTGCTTTCTCAATGGTAATGATACACAAGGTATAAAGTAATAAAGATTGAAGTTTCAGTAGAATTTCATTCAGTTCAGTGATCTTGATGTAATTACTGATCATTCCTGATGAACTATGTGTTTGTGATCCATGCTTTCTTGTTGCCTAAACTACTACTTGCAAGATAATTTAGTCTGTTAATAACTGGATATCATTTGCTGTTTCTGTGAAAGTTTTTGCTGTTCATAACCAAATTCGAGCTTGTTCCACATTTTCCTGCAACAGTATCTAGTTTAGCTTATTGCAGAAAGTTTCCATTCTAAGAGTGTTTCCCTCTGATTTCACTTAGAAAGTAATGCTTCTAATAGTTTCTCGTAGCTGTGTATTGAGTGATTCGGTAGCGGCGAAAGAGAGATAGCAAGCAACCAATTGCTGATATATAGATTTGTATCTGTTCTTTTGAGATCTTTCTGATCAATTTGATTTTATTTTGGGCAGTGGCTGGAAGGTTTTAGTTGATGAATGGGTCAGTGCTACCGCTGCCATTGCAGGTATGCTATGTTTCTCTCTGCTGACCTTATGAGCTACTTATGGCCTCGTATCGTCCGGATAATTAAGAACTCGTGATTTGCAGAGAACTCTGTGCATTCTCTTCCTTCTGGTGAGTTTGAAGAGGAAGGGCTTCCCTCTCCTCCATTAGATGAGGGGGCTCTATTTGCTGTTCAGACTACCTCCATCCCACTTTCTGCGGTATGAGTTGTTATATTTAGTAGAATTCCCTTAAAATTGTACTATTGTGGAGTTCACTCGATCTGCATATACTGATCTGTTCCGTTTGATGCGTCTGTCCACTGTTTGGTTCTGAAGTTCTTCGATGGAATGGATGATGACGGAAGTGAGTAGCCAGGTTTTTTCGTTTCTCCTTATTGAGTTTCCTAGCTCATTAATAACATCCTGCTGCCATTTGTTGCAGATCTTAGGAACAGTAGGGACTTCACTGGAAGAAACCAAAAGGAAGATCGCAAACAGCGGACGGAGAAACATTCTGTTCATGACGACAAAGTTGCAATGATGAGGCAAGAATCCCCAAAGTTGACAATTTCGGAAGAAAAGCTTCATATGAGAAAATATGAAAATGAGATGAAGCAATCAAAGCCGCAGACAATCTCTACTGGGAAATCAAACTCACAAAACATTCTAAGTAACCAATCTAAGCTGTTGATTGCTGAATCGGGGCCTGGCAGACCGACAAGGTATACCTCTGAGCATCAAATATGCACCGAGATGAAAACTAAACGGCAGCAGGAGACTGCTACAATTCAGAAGAAGATGCCAACGATTCTCCAAGAAGTAAGTTCATCCGGACACTGAAAAAATTGAAACAATTCTTGTTCTAGAGGAGCTTGGGTTTCTAAACACCTCGATTTCATTTAGAAATCAAAATGCTCCGAGGAAGCATTTGTTCGGGCTAAGCTGGAAGCGGCAAAGCGCAAGCTTCATGAAGGCTATCAACAAGCAGAAAATGGTTTGTTAACTTATAGCTTCAATCTATCTATGAAACCATTTGCTAAAGTAAGTCGTCGGGCTGATGGGTTCCATATGTTTTGTTTGATGCAGCGAAAAAACAGCGAACGATACAAGTGATGGAGTTGCAAGATTTACCAAAGCAAGCTCACATCAACAGGCAACCTATTCAGAAATTCAGAAATCAATCAAGGAATTGGGCAAATAGGTAGAACTAGTTCTGTCAATCATGCATATGCAATGTGAAACTGTGGCAATAGACCATTTTTCTTCCACTCGGTGCAGCTTGGTGTTGAGTAACTGTATGTACCCGCTTTAACTCATCGCTAATTCAACCAAAGAATTCTGATATCACACCGTAAACCACCAAAGTTAAATGAGTTCAGTTTTCTCTGTTGCAATATTTCTGAATTACTAAGCAACTATTTGCCTCTTCATGAAAGTGCATTGCTTGGTGGAGAAAACAGACAGGCAATAAAGAACCCACTTCTTTGTTTCCAGCTAAAAGGCAATGAACTCTTTTCTTTCTTTTCTTCTGTTAACTTTTTTGTTCTCAGCTAGAAGAGTCTGAGATTGATACCACAGTCTTGTGATAAAATTGATACCTTCATCTGTGGAGAGAGCCATGTAAACTAAAAGAACCTTAGCATGTGGAGCAGCAGCACAAAATACCATAAGACTTGTCCTCTAGCCATGGCACAGTGGTAGGGTTAGTGGATTAGAGGACTGCAAGGGACCAATGGCCATGGATTCAAGGATTTGGCTCCACTTGTTCTTCCCCAACTCTCCTAATGTCCTTGTTGCACTCACCTCCACTTTTAATTTGCCGTCCCTTTCTTTGACTTCTTTCTCCTTAACTTTATTCCTTCACCTTGCAACTTTAATTGGTGGACTTTTCCTTGCCTTCATGAATTAATGGGGAAGAACACAGGCTTTTCTCATTGTTATCTGCTCTGCTTAGGCACTAAGACAATGATGTGAACTAGTTGATAAAAGCAAAAGCTCAAAAGACTTGAGGTGGTTGGCTATCTTTTGTTTGTTCATTTCTTTTGATAAATTTACACAATTGAGTGTTTGAGTTGAAGAAGACACATCAAATGCAGAGTTGTTAGAATTATCTCATTAGACCAATTTGACCTTTGGCATGCCGCAAGTCTTATATTGAAATCTACAAGCGAAGCAAGGCAACTAGTGATGCGTGTTCTTTGATCGACAAGTGAAGATTGTTTTCGGAGAGAAGTTAGATCTACCTAGGCATCTTGGTTCAATGTGCTTTGAGGTCTACAAATGAAAGGGACTTTTGAACATGTTGTACTCTTTTTAAGTGTTTTTTGGTCGACATGCTTAGTGCCATAGGCATCTTAGTTGTCTTCCTACTTCTTGCCCTACCACACCACCCTACAAAACTTAGTTGCACCTCATTATAATTCCTTAACCACTCAAATCGAATCTCGACATGGTTGAGACAGTCTTCTCTAGCTAGCTTTCTCTGATTAGGGTTTGGGCTAGTGTGAGCCACTAGTAAACTTCTATATCTATTATAATTCCACTTATAATAGTTTGGAGTTGTCTATGGGTGCCAATAGAAAGAAGAAAATAAATTAGCACACAAAAGATTAATTAAAATAAAGTTTTAATTTCACACCTCCATAATGAAAAATAAATTAGAAAATATTTAAAATTGAGGCATCGTAATAATTTTTTTTAAAAAATATTTTTGTTGAAAATGACTATATAACAATTTTGGTTTGCCATATGACCATTTTTGAATGGTTTGGTTATTTTGAAAGCATAGTTGAACTCCAATGACTAAGTATCGAACATAGATTGTATTGTTAAATCATTAAACAATACGATCTAATACAATTATAAACGAGGAACTAATTTTCCAATATGGACATAATATAAATAATGTATTCATTTGAATTTTTAGACGAAAAAACTCATACGACAAGAACTACTGTTATAGGCGGCAAGAACTACTTTGGCAACGTTCACAATAAACCGAAATAAAAACCCTTAAGACAATTATTTTAATCATGATCCTAGATGCCTCGGGGTGACGTGATCCTAGATATTATGTGACACTTTTCTTATCGGGTATTTCTTCCCATCAATTATTTGAAAAATTGAACATAGTCAAATTCAGAAGATACGAATATAATGTAAGCAATTGTTGTCTACGTGAAACTTAATTTATATGCATCAATGATGACAAGATCTAGTTATTATCAAATTTCAAGGCTAAGATTAAAATCTGAATTATATACAATGGCAAACAAAATGCTGACCTCAGTCCATAGCTAATGTCATTGTGTCTTTTACTTATCACCGGAGTTCTTGCAAGCACGGAATGACCTTCTACAAGAGTGGGCGGCAATCTCAAATCCTTCTCAATGAAAAAGAAAGGAGAAAGATGAAGAAGCTTTCTTTGTCTTGATTTCTCAAGATGATCAAATGAGTTAAGCTTCATACCTCATATGCCTTGGGCCTATCCTATAAGAACTATCTACATAAAATATCCATTTATCATTAACAACCCATTAATGTTAATGAACCGGACTATTGGATCTATATATTTAATCCACATTCATTAATCCAAATCATCTTTATATGCATTAAGTATTAAATCACTTAATTAAAATTTAATTTCTTAATGATAATTAATTATGTGTTAATCAAGTATAAGTTCATCTTATGGAGACCAAATTCACTCATGTGAACTTAATTGAATTAGGTTCATTCATGTGAACATAATCCTACATATGAGACTTCTAAAAATGTCAATACTTTTATCTAAAGGTGCATAATAATGACCCATCAGCTAAAATTATATTTAGTCGACTTGGGACACTTAGTTACTTGATTAGCGAGTGGCTTAGTCGCCCTTAAATACCTTTAGTTAAAAATATTTGACAACCTTATAAATCATAAAATTAGAAGAGTGAATAAACTTAAGAAAATCCTAAAAGTGTAACGATACCCATTTGTTACGAATTTAAAGCATCTACGATTTTATAGGGCTCAAAATCTGAAAAAAAAAATTATAAACTTAAAAGAATTGTAGGATTGAAATAAGGATGCCAAACACTTTTAACTAAATGATCTTGATTGATATAGTTTCAGTTGAATAGTTAATCGACTGTTGATCTAAGCAATAATAGATCTAATAAAATAGATTCGACAAAAGAATGTTTTAGAAAATCTATTTTTTCATAAATTTTAAAGTATGATGAATGTTTGGTACACTTAGATTCGCCTTTTCATAAGCTGCCATAATCAAAATGATCGTCATGCATCACTTAAAGGGACCACGAGTTTTTTGTTTTTTTGTTTTCCTTTTAAATGTAGAAATAATATTTTAATATTGTAGGGGTGAAACAGCATTTTTCTGATCTGTGTGAAAAAAGTTTGGGGCAAAATGGAATTGTGTCGGCCTGATAATCCTTCATTAATTGCCATAAACCAGATTAATTAAGAACACTACGAGGTAAACATAAGAAACGACGACGACGACGACGACTGTAATTACAGAAACGAAGAACAGCGGAAGCAGTGGAGCTACTGAAGCAGAGTACTTAACTAATTGGCAGCCGCATTGTCGCCGGCGGCCGCTGCGGCGCCACCGCCGAGCATCATCTGCCGGACGGTCCTGGCGTACTCGAGCAGCTTGTCGATGGCCGGGATCGTCTCCTTGACCTCCCTCTGGTCCTCGAAGTCGCGGAGCCAGGCGTGGAAGCGCGGGAACGCCTCGGGGTCCACCAGCTTCACTTCCATGACCTCCTCGAAGACGGCGAGCCAGTAGGAGCCGCAACCGAGGACGATGTCGAGGAACCCGATCTCTTCGCCGCCGAAGAACCTCCGCCCACCGAACGCGCCGCCTTCGCCGAGCTCTCGCTCCAGAAGCTTCAGGTTCTGGTGGACCTGCTCGATGGCGGTCCTCTGGCCGTCGCCCGCGGAGGAGAAGACGGCGGCGACGGCGGGGGCGAGCTTGTCGTCGGCGAAGTGGGACCAGAAGCGGGCGGTGGCGCGGTCGAAAGGGTCGGAGGGAAGAAGCGAGCGGTGGTTTGGCCACGTGTCGTCGAGGAAGTGAAGGATGATGATGGAGTGGAGGACGGGGCAGCCGCGGTGGAGGAGGACGGGGAGGTTCTTGTACACGGGGTTGTGGAGGAGGAGGGCGGCGGAGGGGAGGAGGGGGTCTTCTTCTTGGTACTGGAAGGGCAGCCCCTTGAGCTTGAGGGCGAGCTGGACGCGGTGGGTGTGGGAGTCGGCCCAGGAGCCGAGGAGCTTGAGATCGGAGGGAGGAATCGGAGGTTGCTGATCCATGAACGGCGGAGAGAGGCGGCGCAGTGGTGGCTCTTGGCCGGTGGCTAGCTCTTGTACTTCTTGTGTGAGGGAGGAGGGTTGAGGGCCTGGCCACAACCCTTCTTTATAGAAGGCTGAGGTGGTGAAAGCTAACTCGAGTTGACTGGATCGACTAGCTCGACCGGTTAAATGCAAGCTAACTCAAGTTGATCCGATGCGAGTTCAGCCCTTCGCAAGCTACTCTTTCGGAAAACCCCCTCTTTATTTTGATTTTAATTTTAATTTTAATTTTGATTTATTTATTTTGATTTATTTTTATTTTCGTGGGAGGGCATGTGGAAAGAGTCAGGTGGTGGAGCATGAGCTTATTATTAAGGTACGACTAGCAGCATGTCTGATGTCTGTTGTTCGCTGGTGGCCGGTACGTGTGTGTCTGTACTTGGACGCATGCATGAAGAAGACAATAAGTGTTACGGCATTAGCTAGCTAGGTTTATGGCCTTTGAATGAGCCCCATTAATCTAACAATTGAAGGAGGCCAAATTTAATACTAAAACATGCATGCGACGCTCAGATATGTTCAGTGCCATTGGCAATTAGCTAGGTACAGAAGGGAAGAGAATCCAAGGCAATCTACCAACTTAATTAATGTGGAACATGGTATATAGTATGAGATGAGGGACACATATTCCATGGGACTCCACATGTATCCAAACCACAATTATATATGGGCTACTAGCTAGCCCTGTTTACGAGAGGAGAGGGAATTGTAGCCACAAATGAGTGACTCAACCATATATGATCAATCACCTTCTTCGTTGACTTGTACTAACAACTCTACACTAACCTTCCCACTAACAACTGTGAATGTTGGAAATACGAAAAGATTTTAATTTCGTATTGACAGTTTCATGACATTATGATTGATTTATAATTTCTCACAAGTATTGAAGTTGTGAAACATAAGCATGAGAGACTCTTTTTCATGCCCGCTTGCACATGGGGGTGTGAAGACAGGTCCGGATTACACTGACTTAAGGCAACTTGTGTATCAGCATGATTTACGCGCGTCGAATGCTAGGTCGATCAGAGCAAAATTTACCCAAGCGAGAGCTCATATGTAAGGAGGTTGCGATCTCAGACAATAGGGACACACAACGATAAGCAAACGCATAAGCCTTCCACCTTCGTTCCTCTCGTCTTCTTCTTTGTCATGCATTTTTCTGTTTGACAGTTTACTCGTGATAACATTCAGATACAAATTTAGTTCATCATGACTAACTCATGCTTGGTGGTAATCGCGATCTGTCATTGTATCCTAAGAAACAAACGACTTACATAATCTCGAAGTATTGTCAGAGGAGAACAAATCTATTTTAAAGAAACTTTGTCAAATGCAGGTTTCATCATCTCATTTCCAAACTCGACAATGCTTTCCCAACTCAGGCTCAGGCGACACTCGATAGTGAGGCACGCGACTTTCTGACTCAACATTGCTCTCAATACTCGGTGCACAAGTAGCAGACTCGGATTCGGCTGACTCGATAATTAGGAGATGAGTTCACTCGGTAGCTTTCGGCGTCACTCAAAAGTACTCAGGGATTTGGCTAGATTGAGCACTCGGCGAGCTTGGTATCGGCAATTAGACCAACTCGGCTCTCAACTTCTTGACTCGAAACTTGACATTTTGAATCAGCATTCCGCTTCTCACTCGGACTTAGGAAATAGAGACTCAGGAGCACTCAATAGTCGGCCAACTACATCGAACAGCTCGGCCTAATCAACTCAGATTGACAACTTGATATTATCGCCTAAGCCTTCTCACCAGTAATTTTAATTCAGAGATCTCCCTCGAAAACTCCGGCATCAACCTCTTATAGATCGTGGAATATTTTCATTGGCGCAAGGGTAAAATAGAAAAATTAAGAATTTTCGATCATTCTTTCCTTCCGTCAGTAGCTCCACCCAGAGAAACAACACAAATAAAGGTCAAGGGTGGTAAACACACGATGGGTCATGAAAAGAAGGATGATCCATGGAGAGTCCCATCGGAAGGGTCACATCCCTATGCCTGGTTGGTAGGGCAGGCTCATTCCATTATCGTATCGTGTCTTCTCAATTCTGCCCGATATTCTCGGTCGGTCGACTTTGCTGTCCCAAACAGCTGATTCAATTCATCCACCCAGTTGAGTGCCCACTTCGGCTGCTTTTGGAAAATGAAGAATTTTTTTTTTGAAAGAAAATAAAAAAATATTTTTTTAAGATAAAAAAAAATTAAAAAGAAAGCTTTATTATAATTTTGGTATGGAAGATTATTATTTTTAACATAATTATAATAATTATAATTTAAATATTTCATCAATACTATAATACTATATTATAATAATTAAAGTGCATGATTATTATAATATAAATATTTTATTTTTATCAATATTATATTATAATAATTAATAATATATATATATATATATATATAATTATGTTAGTTTGCACATCTTATCATGTACAATTATGGACACCTGTTGAGGTGGTCACCTACACATTATTGATCAAAAAATATATGATATGATTAATGATCAGGATTATACTACCTCAGTAAATACATATGATTGTACAGGATAAAAATGCGTAGACTATTAAAATTATATATATATATATTAATAAAAGATCATAATGATGGACGACGGGAATGATAAAATAGAAAACACAAAATACGTTTTCCTTTGGATTGCAGCTGAAAACAAAAAGATATTTGTGACGTTGAGTGGCCTTCCTCCCTCCCTGACTCCCTCCTTCCCCAGTCAGCACTTGTTCCGTGCAAGCAAACCTGCTGCTCTCATTCGTCACGCCATTTCCCACTCGCAGTCCTCCCTCCCACTGTTCGACTACTGTACGCGAGGCTTTTCCAGAGTCCCTGCATGCACACTGTTGACTGTTCCTTCCTTCCTTCCTTCCTTCCTTTCTTGTGTGTGCGTGAGGTGAGAGATCTTGCAGCTCTCTCTGGTCAGACGACTAATTCTGCTCTGTTCCGTGCAGGGGCTGCATTATTCTTATTCTGATTAAGAATAACCCTAAGTGGCCACGAGCTGTAGGACTCACATGGATCATCACAGGGCTCAAGGAGTCGAAAAGGTTGACAATGAGAAGATTAATCTGATCATCCAGTCTGACCTTTCCTTGTGGTTGTGGAAAACTTGTGTCATTGTCTGCATGTCTCTTTTGACGAATTGTTGAGATCTGAGATCTGAAAAAACAGGAAAAAAGAAAAAGGTGATGGAGAAGCACAAAGGTGCCCTTTCAGCATGGTGCAACAGTAAAATGTTTAATAATTTATTTAAATATTTATAATTTAAATCTTAATTAAAATATTATTTTTTTTAAAGTAATGAAAATTAAAATCAATGATAAGGTGTTCAACAGTTTACCAAATGAATTTATTCGGTGCACGAATCATGAAGAAGATCGATCGTCTGTCTCCAGAATTAGTATAGGTTAGTAAAAAAACAAAGGAGTATAGGTTAGTAAGATTTGTCTATTGGAGCTTATGCTTTTCAGTTTTTGTTTTTGTTTTTATCACAAAAGCATTATGGAGAGGAAACAAAATGTTATTAAATTCTTTAGTTCTTGATTATGATTTTTTATTATTAAATGGTTTAAGAAAAACAAAATATTTGACACATTTTTATAATTTTAAGCTTGATAAATTTAACACTAATACATCTTTATTCATCAATTTTTATCCCTCAAATGGCTAAAAAACTTCTTATAACCTCTGTAAAAAAGGAAAAAACTCTTTTATAAATACTCTTCTACTTCTGAATTTCATGTTTCTCTAAATATGACCAAGACTCAACAAAATATTCATAAATATCAAATAAAAGGTCAAACAAAACATTTATTATCAAATTTGATGAGCTACAATGACAAATATATAGTGTACATTAAGAAGTATTGAATCTATGCACCATTTTCACCTTGCTTTGTGCTGAGTGAAACTGATTACTTGTGAAATGAAATGAACTGAACCACTCTTCTGCCTCTCATTATGCAAAAAATGAAGGGATCTAAGGTTCGAATCTTAGCTACGGTGTATTATAGGGAATTTTCCCTCTAATGAAAAGCGGGCCAAAGAATGCTGGTCATTTGGATGGGCCTCCATTAGCACTTCCCGATTTACCCTGGTGACCGGTGGGAAACTTCCGTGG
>JBBUKS010017180.1:0-11879 GCA_038050645.1 Hedychium gardnerianum
TGATCTTCCTTCTTGAATGTATAATTAATCTCCATTAATCATCTTTAATGGGTTGGATTTTAGCATATTGGATTAACAACTAACCCAATACCATAATCATTAACCCAATAAGCCTAATCATCTCATAATTGGCTCTTAAGGCTAATACTAATAGTTAAGGCACAACCATGTCTCCTAGACATGACCGTTTGTCAATCCTAGGAGAGCTTCAAGCACGATCGTGTTTCCCAGATATGGTCATGTTTGGCTGATAGTGCATCCTCAACCGTAGGCCGTGCCTCACAGGCACGACCGTGCCTCCACTCATCTCAGCCTCAAGTCCAGGTCGTGTCTCCTAGACACGACTGTGTGCCAGAAAAATATGGGTCGTGCCCCATGCCTATAAAAGGGGGTGTTTACCCCTTTCTCAAGGAAGGTCATTCTTCCCTCATAGGGAGAACACTAGGTTCATCCATACTTCATTTCTAGAGATTTCTCCTGCGATTCAATGCAGATTTCTTCGATCCATCCATCATCCAAGTAAGGAGAGCACTTCTAAAGGCCAAGACATCAACCGGCTAAGCATTCCTTACCTCTTCTCTTAGATCAGAATAGAATGCTTATTTACTTATCTTTGTGTTTTCTCTTTTTGTCTATATAGTAGATCTCTTGTATTCTAGGGTTAGGGAGTATTTATGATGTGATTGATGATATATAAACTATGGATATATCAATTTTCTATTTCTATGAGATGTTACCTCTTATGCTATATGTGTTGTGTCGTGTAAATGTTTGACGAAATGTGTATGTGAATAATACATATAGATCTAGGGTGTTTGCTTCTATGTTAGGATTGCTACTAGACTGGATAATCGAGAGATCCTTAGTGACAAAGGATACTCATTCAACTAAACATTTATGTCCCTAGTGACAAAGGGCATCAACACTTATTCTACTTTATAGAGTTAAAAGATTTTGACATAGGAACTTACCCTAATTCATAGGAGTAATGTTGAGAATTAGGAGATGAACATGTTATAGGGATATTATCTAGCATCATAAGGAAACCAAAAGCCTAGAATTGCTCCCTAAACCAACCTTCATAACTCACTTCCCTCTCATTTGAACCTAGACCTCACAACTCTCTCTCAAGATTTTTCTCACAAGCTCTCTAGTTCATGACTTCCAACCAACCTTCGATTGTCTAGATAACTTACTTTATGAACTCTCTAGTGCTTAATCAACAATCACTATGGATACAATAATCTTTTATATTACTGACAACGTAATCGTGCACTTGCGGTTCATAACACATCCTCACCTTCTCATCTCAGGAGAGTGTACCTGTTGCCAAACATCTGGTCCTCCAGACCTATTTTGACTTATGCTCAACATCTGACCTTGACCTCCGGGACTTCCCACTAGACGTCTGGTCCTTGACCTACCTAGACTCCTGCCTGATGTCCTCAACCCGGAGGGCTTTCCGTCTAGTGTCCTCGACCCCTAGAACATCTACTCGGTGTCCAAGATCTTCCAAGTCTTCTGTCTAGTCCCCCGGACCAAGACTTCATTGCCCAATCTCCCTGATAGGACTTCTTGCCCAGTCCAACTGATCAGGTCTTCTTTGTCTAGCCTCACCTAGGACTTGTACCTTGCCTAAGTTCCCTGAGGACTTTCTACTTGGGCTTCCTACACACTCAATCAAACTCATTATATCACAACAACCCTTAATTTTGAACCTTTGTCATCTATCAAAACATAGGTTCGATTAGTTGGTAATTCCAGCACCAATAGCAACATGTTTCCTCGTCACATCTAATGATCATCTAAATTCCTCCTCCCTTGCCCATTTCCAATACTGATGATCAAAGAAATTAGATACATGACCCTTGAACTCCTTTTTCCTCCCAAAATGCTCTTGTACTTCTCGGTACTGACCTTGAGTCATAGCAACATTCCCTTCCAACAATTGTTGGTGGGCAGCATGTTACTCATGAAGAGTATCCAAGGAAGCATGAAAATCAGAAAAATCAAATCTAAATGTCCCGTATCGCCATAAGTGAACGAGTGTCAACTAGGCTCGCATCTAGAAGAAGTGGGTTCCACTTGGTCATTAGGAGTGGGGGCATGTTTGGGTGCAATGTCCTTGATAATCTAGTTGATGAGATTTCTAATTGTAGTGCATTCAGAGTTATGTAGGAGAAGAGGGAATCATTCTTCCTAATAAAGTCATACCCTCTCTCTTCCCGACAAATCATTTTCATCGTTACACAAGTATCAATATAAATCTTTGAGCTACCATGGAGAATCTCTAATCCAAATTGCTCGCACCCTAATTGGATGGTGATGTGTGTAATTAACCCGTCAAACACAATAGTACCCGAAGATGCCTTACCGGATCTATCTAGGTTATTAAGAAAATGGAACCACGAATCAAAATTGATCTCATTCAATATTGTCAAAAAACAATAGATCTCTATTTTTCCTCATGACACCATCACTATCACCGTGACCAAAGATGGTCTTGCTTATAACATGGTATAGGTAGCGAAAAACTAGGTTTTGAAGATAGGAGGCCTTGGAACGTGAATGTTCATAGGGTTCATTTGTCTTCGCAATTTCATTCCAAAATGTCTTACTATTGAAAGAACAATTAAACCTATGAGATCCCTCAATGGACAAACCAAAACAATTATTGAAATTAAAGAAAAATCATTCATAATCATGATTCATTAAACGAAAGCTTACCTTCCTATCATCATTGCTATTAGAAGAAAAGTAGTCTATGGAGCTTAGGAATTAAAGGATGATCCTTGGGTAGGTTGGGTATCAAAGACTCATCAAATCATTCTAACCTAAATTGCTAATCATCCAATCCATGTCATTTCTAATTCCTAAGACATTCAACATACAATTGTTAAGGTATCGAGTACAAATAAATTTTCGAGTAACAAGAATATTAAATATAGCTTTTTGCTCATCATTACAAAAAAATTATACCATAAGAATTCTCGTTACCTTTGTCACATGCCCAACGCTTCCCTTTGCTGATAGTCTTCCCTTTATCGGTTGCCTTTCTTTTTCCTTTGCCAGAGTCATCTTCTCCGCTAGATCCACCACTTTTGTGGAATCGCTTCAACATGTTGTATGATCACAAGTGAAAGAGGGGTGATTGGTTGCTTGTGGGGGAAGAGGAAGCAAGAGAGGAGAAATCTTGAGATCTAAAGATCTTAGATCTTGGAGAGAAATCAAGAAAGGAGAAGAAGGGAGATGGGAGATCTTGAAGAAGGGAGTTCCTTGGGAGAAGGCTTGAAAAAAGGAGATTAGAGAAGACTTTTCTTTGGAGAGATTGGAGAACAATTGAGGAAGGAAAGAGGTTGGATCTTGCTTTGGAGAAGAGATCTAAAGCAAAGTGCCCTTGGAATAGGGATCTTGAGGAAGAGGAAGAGCTAAAGAAGAGAGAAAAGAAGGGGGCTCGGGTTGAGGAGGCACGACCGTGTGGGGTGTGAGGCACGAGCCGTGACTTAGGGTTTTAATAATAAAAGTATCATGCCACACGACTATGCCATGGCATGATTGTTGTTATGGCTTCAAGAAGTCTTCACATAGCTATGTCTTTTGACACGGCTAATCTCACTAGTTTTTTTTCTCCTCTCTTTACTTTTGGATCGGCACGGCCGACCACACCATGGCATGACCTAGAAATCATTCTTAAGAGGTACAGGCATGTCTAAGTCTGCTGAATGAATTGTTCCCAATGAGGCATGGCCGTGTGAAAGGACACATCCATGTCATGGCTGGATCTGGTGTCTCTTCTTATCGAGGTACGACCGTCTGAAACAACACTGCATTGCCATGGTTCATGCTGGCAACTTCTCTCTTTGAGGCACAACTGTGTGAAACCACATGGACATGTCATGGTTGAATCTGCCCATGTTTTTGGTGAGTCACGGTCATGCTTTTGGCCACGGTCTGACTTCAAGTTTTTTTCAAAACTCCTCCACGACCGTGTTAAGTCCCACAATCAAGTTTTCTTCAAAACTCATCTAGGAGTGCATCCCTGAAAATAAAGCAAAAGGAAGACTAAAATAAAGATCAAAATGGAAAAACTAAAAACTAAAAATAAAATAGAAAAGTGAACCCTTGGGTTGCCTCCCAAGAAGCGCTCGTTTATGGTCACGAGCTTGACCCCTATCATGGCTCAATTGGAGCCTTTGCTTTGAAGGGGTTGTGTTCCCCTCCATTATGGTAAAATGGAACTTCAAGCCCTTCCCTCATCCGGGCTATTGCTAGGATGATATATTTGTCATTTTTACACTTGGGCATCTTTTCTTCTCTTGCCAGACTTGGTGCTTCATCTAGTGGTCTATCATCAGGGTGAAGTTTCTTCTTTTCTAGTTGGAGTCCTTCCAACCTACACCACAAATGTTTTACAATCGAAAATGTATCAGTGTCCTTAGATAAATCAAATTCTATAATGTCCCTTCCCAGTTTCATTTGGAGCTTGTGATTCTTGATATATATTATCGCTCCAACCGTGGCAAGGAAAGGCTTTCCCAAAATGATGGGAATCTTTGGGTCCTCTTCAAAGTCTAAGAAAACAAAATAAGTAGGGACTATGAAGCCCCCTACTTCTACTAGCACATTTTCAATGATACCCATAGGATATCTACAAGAATGGTCTTTCAGTTGCAATGCCATGGTGGTCAAATTAAGATCATTGAGTCCAAGTCTCTTACAAACAGAAAATGGGATTAGACTAACATTGCTCCTAGATCACAAAATACTTTATCAATCATGGTTGTGCCTATTTTGCATGGGATAGAAAAACTCCTTGGATCCTTGAGCTTTTGACGTAGCATATTCAGAAGAAGAGCGCTATAGTCTCATACTCATCTTTCTTGTGTCGGTTAGATATGATTTCTGATGTGCATAGATTATATATATACTTTTATGCATTATTTGACGCACATCTTCTTGTATTCATTGAATGTGATCTATATTATTGCACCCTATTTTATCATATCATCATGCTTTCACCCTATGTTGTTTGAAGATCTGCACTTAACGTGTTTTCATTGACATGATGTGATTTGGAGCAAAAACAGAGCAAAAATGAACATTGGGCAGCTTTGGAGAAAAAATCAGCAAACATGGTCGTGCCCCTAGGCACAACCATGTTCTTCAAGCTGACATGACCGTGCCTTTAAAAGACACAACTAGGTCTCCAAGGAGCCAATCAAAGCTCTGCCCTAGTAGAATTCATGCTAGGGCCATGCCAAGAGGGCATGGTCATGCCTTTGTTTTAGCTAGGGTCGTGCTAGGAGGGCACGACCATGTTTATTCTCAAGCCAGTTAACACCAGGGTCGTGACTGAGAGGCACGACCGTGCTTCATCAGAAGAGCAGCTCTGTCTTCATGCTAGGGTCGTGACTGAGAGGCACGACCGTGCTTCATCAGAAGAGCAGCTCTGTCTTCATGCTAGGGTCGTGCCTAGAGGCATGGCCATTTCTTTACTCCAGCTAGAGGCACGATCGTGCTTCTGGCTGTGTCTCAACCTGTCTCTCTCACACGGCCTGGCCATACCTGAGAGGCACGGTCGTGTCTCAGCTATCAGTCTTTAAACAACCTAGCCGTGTCTTGGAGACATGGTCGTGCACCCCAAAAATTAAGGGTCGTGCCACCTGCATATAAAAGGGGTCTCCTTTCCCCTTTACAATGAGAGAACGGTTTTCTCTCTTAGAAACCCACTAGATCTGGGGCCATCACCATATTTCAGAATTCTACCGATGATCCCAAGCAAATTTCTCCATTCTATCCATCATCCAAGCTAGGAGATCACTCCCGAAGACCTAAACCACAATCGGCTAAGCTTTCTCTTCTCTTTTCTTTGAATTTGAGTTATTGAATATTTGAGTTATTGTCTTTAGTATTAATCTCTTTGTTTATAGAGTAGATACTCCAATCCCTACTTGAGGTTATCTATTCACCCTATTGATTCTAAATTCAAGTATAAGGAAAAATCCTAAACCAATTAGGAAACCCAAATTAGATCACCCTAATCCCAAAGCATAACCACAAACAAATCAAATATTAAATTTCCAATAACCTAAACCGGATACACCAAACCCATTTTGAATTCAAATATCTCTTTAACAATAATTACCATTCAATAAATCAAATATTATCCCCATACTAAAACGCCAATAGTCAACATCAACAAACCCTTACCCATATTGGTTGTGGTTGCCAGAATTCAACAGATGTGGCTAGAAATGATTAGAGCAAAGGGCTGAATTCTGAAGGCTGAAACAAGCTATATCAAGAAGGTATAAACTAATCAACAATTGATCCAAGACTACACAACCCTAATTGCTCACTAAACCACCCTTACCTTCACTGGTGATAGTTAATCGGCGCTTAACCAGAATAGCATGGCAAAGAAATTCGGCTGACAGTCGATATTGATGTGGCATGGCTGGAAGGTGTGCTAGCCGATGAATTCTAGCTAGTGACCAACGGTGGCCGAATCTGAGGCGTCGACTGACAGTTGGATCCTACCGTGGTGATTGTGGGTACAGATCGGGGGTGGCCGAATTTACAAAATAGGGTCTCAGCTCTTGGGAAATCCAGCCAATGGCCGGTGATGTTGGATTGTAGTGGTGACCAACGATCCGGATCAGACCCAAGTGGCTAATCTAGCTAGGAGAAACAGGATTGAACCTAGCCTCTCTGATCCCAATCAAATTGGAGCTTATGGCCGACAGTGGCCGACGAGGGGAACGATGACGTCGAGTGGAAGTTCTGGCCGGAGAAGAGGAGTCAGCGATGATTGGGTTTGAGAGAGAGGAGGAAGGCGCTACTCCACCCGATCTGGTCTGGCCGTGGTTGTGGCTGGCCTACCTAACCCAACCTCGATGATGATCGAAATAAGCTAAGTGCTCGAGTGTGATTACAAGAGCCGACTAGAGGCATTGAGTGAGGGCGGCGATGGGTGAGGGCGATGATAGTGGAGAGAATATGGGGCTCAAGGAGTGATTGGACAGAGAAGAGAGAAGAGTTAGGCATAAATAGATTAACTTTAGGTTAATTTAATCCAACTTAGGTTTTTAATTGATTCAATCATCTCCCAACTAAATTGATATTTCAAACAGACTTTCTAAAAGCCTATTATTTGTATCCCCTTAAACTCCTCATATTAGCTCCGATTAAATTCAGAAAAATTCCTTAAAATTTCCAAAAATTCCTATAAGATTATTCCTCAATTAATACCAATTATTTAATTAATTTTATTTTCCATATTTAACACTTGATTCGATATCGAGTCCTCTCTGACATATGGAATCCACCTGCTAGATGTCAGGTCCACTTGACCAATTTGGGTTTCCTGCCTGGTTTCCAAGATCTGCTGAGACTTTCCTAGACTAGCATCGAGTCCATATCTACAAGGACTTTCCAAGTTGAGCATCCTGCACACTTGATCAATTCATCAGATTACAACAAGACTTAACTTGAATCTTTGACAATATCAAAACATAGGTTCGATTCTAGTGCTCCCTGCACCAACAATCTTTCCCTTTTTGATGTTTGACAATCTAGGTTCAAAGTTAAGTTAATATGTAGTTTAACTCCCCCTAAAGTTAAGCTCTCCCCCTGAATTTAACATCTCTCCCGCTTTGACACACATAAAAAATTGGTATCACTACAGCAAATTTTAAATTTTGTTACAAAAAATTCTAAGTATTTAATGGTTTAAAGAAGTTTCGAAGATGAGGGAAGTTTAAAAATATTCTAAGTATTTTATAAAAATAGCTTAAAATGTTTCGAAAATGAGATAAGTCTTCAAAAATATGCTAAGTCTTTTAGAAAAGTATTTTTAAAATTTTGAAAATAACTTTGAAAATTTTGAAAACAATTTTTAAAATAATTTTAAAAATAACTTTGAAAAATTTGAAATAATTTTGAATATATTTTTGAAATTTTAAGAATAATATTTTGACAGAAAATAAAGGTTGCTCCCCCTTAGCTTGACATTTTCTTTTGAAATTAAAAAGTCCTAATGTCCAAGCATGTATGATATGCTTAGGTTTTGAAAGCATTTAAAAGATAAAAACATCTAGAAAATGTCCTTATTTAGAAAGGTCTAACTTTAGTTTTTAGCTGTTTATCATAAGATATTAGCTTTTGACTAAGGTTAGTCAAGTTGAGTGTTGAGTTCCAATTAAAATTACTCAACTTGATCAATTTTTATTTTAAGCCCTTGTTTATAATGACGCACTGAAATAAGTATCTGAAATATAGGCTAAGTCATAAGCATCTCACTTCATTATAAGTGTCTCAATAGAAAAACAAGAAACCCTAATGTGTTTATGAGATGCTAACTGCCTAAATCTATAGGTTCATACTATCTATGGTATGACTTAGGCTAGTTTTATGTAAAGAAAATGTAAGTTTTGGAAAACTACTAGTTAAAAACTAATTTGAAAAATTAAGTTTTGAAAAACACAAGCCTATTCTACAAACACATAAATCAAAAAATTAAACATAGATGGAGAACATTAGATAAATCAAAAGCATCATAAGTTTCAAAGTCAACCTAGCAAACATAAAAAATAGACTAAACAAAACATACTAAGTCCAAGTTTAAACAATGCAAACTAAGTCAATCATCAGAAGAAGACGAAGAATTGTGCACAGCACGAAGATAATAAAACATTTTGTGATGCTCCGCCTCTAGAGTATCAACTTGATTGATCATCTCCTGACAACAATTTGTGAACTTCCCTTAGAACAAAGTGTATTGATCCTAGATCATAGTTTGGAGTTAGTTGAAGTGACCGAAAATATCATCGTGAAGTTGATTGTAAGGATCGCTAGTCGGCAGAGGAGTTGTAGATAATGTACCCTGAGCTGCATCTAGTAGTGGAGTTAGGGTAAAATCATTGGCTATTGGTGAGTCATAGGGTTCTTCGACTGTAATGGGATCGACCTCAGCATCGGCCTCCTCTCCAATGGGCCAAACGTAACAAGGATGAGTGTGCTTATATACATGTGAACTAGCCTTGATCCCAGCTAGGGACAACTGTGGAACACCGACTAGATCAAAATCAGATAGCTCTATCTACTCTCCTCGTCTGACACCTATCTTTAAATATATGAGGCTGTGAGAATGTGACAGTGAATCATGTAGACCGTATTCGAGGTACTATACTCCGAATAATAAATGATGGACCTATAGACCCAATACCCCAAGTCAAAATCTAACCTATGTCTCAGTGCGTACATCAGAGAGAGATGTACTGGATGCTAAATAGCTAATTTTCGTGATGCTAGGGGATGAACACAAGAGACAACCAATTTATAAAGTGCATTCTCTTTTGGAATGAGAGAAACTGATGACATCTTCTTTGGGAGTGGACTCTCGAAGAAATAAATATACATGATATCCAGAGTCAGATGGGAAAATGGGTCTGATAGTATGTCTAAATAGGATAGAAAGAAAAAGATCTGGTTGGTTGAAGGTCGTATGCATAAAAATCAAAGGAACATGTGAAGATCAAACAACATGTCCCTAGATGCAACTCTGGTCTTATGATGATAGGCATTAATCTCACATAGATTATGATAGAACTCAGTACATAGTGTGGGGTTGTATGCATGTCTACAGGAAACTAGACTATCTAAGGAAAAGTGCTGAATGATGCCAATGGTCTCAGGACAATAAGTTTGATAGAATGGAAGGTTAAGAAATCATGTCCCGATAATTAAGAACTTTTTATTAACAAAGGATTGGTTTAGATCTTTAGTGGAAAACTTAGGATACTGGCTGGGGATTGAGGAGCTAGTCTCCTTTTGAGCGGTCTTACGTTTCTTTTCACTATGATTAAGAAAAAAACTATAAATAAACAGGCTTAAATGAAAGAGAATAGTATAAGGATTGTTACTGAGGCATGGTAGTGCTCCAGATGGCTCAGAATTTCGAAGTTGGCAGTAGATTAGTAGAGAAAACGTGGAGGAAGAGCGTTGAGTTTGGATGCCTCAAGCTTCTGCTCTGGTGTCATTTTTAAAAGGCTCGATCGGTGGACTGATAAATCTATCGGTCAACTAATTTATTAAATTCGCCATTTTTTCGACCAAATAGGAAAGAGTGTTTGGTTTTCAGTCGATCGATTATTAGTTTTAGTCAATGGATAAAGTAAAGTCGCGTCGACTTTTCTGTATCTATCGATTTTTGTTTAGGTTTTTGATCGACAGAACATGGGGTTCGGTCGACTGAAAAATTGAATCTTCCTTAATTGCAGCGTGCTATGATTTAAGTTTTCGATCGATGAAACAGGGGGTTCAGTCAATAGAAAATTTGAACCTTCCTTAATCGAAGTGTGTTATGGTTTTGATGTTCGGTCGAAGGAACATGGGGTTCTGTCGACCGATAACTTGAAAGTATAAATAACTAATTTCTATCGTACGTTTACCAAGCTTGATTTATTATTTTTCCTGATTCATCTTACCAATTCTAATTTATCAACCAAGGTAACCTTATAGTGAAGTAATTTGTTTAACTTTTAATTAAGTTTACATATTTTTGATTTTGAATTAATTTTAAGCTTAACATTAATTAAGTTAAATTAAAATCAAGTTAAAAATTAATTTTGGATTAACATTAATTGTTTTTGAAATTTAAAGTTAATTTCAGAATATTAATTAAAGTTAAGTCTAAATTATTATATAAACTTAAGTTAATTTTTGAATTAAAATAATTTTTGAATTAATTAATTTCGAATTTAAAAGATTAATTATTAAAGTAATTGATTAATTTTAAAATAATTGTTAAATTAAAATTATGTAGGATTGGAGAATGCGCTAGAGGGGGGTGAATAGACTCGTAGCTTTTTTACGTTATTCAAAAAACTCGAGTATATGTAGCGGAATTAAAAAAAGTAAACAAACACAAGCTAACACTTTGTTTTTACTTGGATCACATGTTAAATACGATAATTAAAAATTAATAAAATAATGAGGGTTGACCAAGGAATAAGATTAAAAGAATTTTGGGGGATTTTTTAAAAAAATCCAGGATTTAATCGGAGCTATTTAGAGGAGTTCACAGGGATATAAATAACATTCTTTTGGAAGGTTTGTTTGGAATATCAAATAAGTTGAGAGTGGATTTAAATTGATTAAACCTAAACTTGGAATTTTTGACTTAAGTTAAGATGTCATTAACCTAAGTTTAAATTAAGTAGCATAAGGTATAAAGCAACCCTAAGTTTAATTAATTTATAAACATAATTTTAATTAACCTATAAACTTAATTATTATTTTTCCCCGATTTAAATCCTCACTTCTCACGATGTTCTTCTCCACCGAGTAGTCGTACCCCAATTCGATCGACCGTAGCCGCCCCCTTCTTCCTCCACTCCCTTTTTTTCAGCCGACATCATCGGTCGCCGGCTTCAACCAGCACAGCCCCAACGCTGTTGCCAACCTCTTTCGGCTAAGAGCATAGATTGTCAATCCTTCACCATCGCTAAAATCATCGAATTCCTCTTTTGCCATATCGAGCTACCGGCCAAGGGGGGTTACCATTGCCTTCGCCCTCGTTCCTAGCTACTGCCGCCAGCCGTGACCAAGCCATGATTGGAGAAGTTAGGACTCGACCCTTTTCAACCCATCCAATTCCCCCTGCCCCGATCGATTTGCTACCGACCCCGATGCCATCACTGTCGGTCAATGCTAAGGTAAGCCATTTGTTAATTGTGTCTTCGATACTGCTTAGGTTGATTCAAGTTGTCGGGGTGTTGATTGTTAGTAGAAGCCCTAGAACCAATCATGTGATGGTTGACGAAAGGACTCATTGTATCATATTCTTGTATTAATAAAGGCATGTTTTGGTTATTATA
>JBBUKS010017200.1:0-11879 GCA_038050645.1 Hedychium gardnerianum
CAACAAGTCACGGATGACTTTGGGGTTGGGCAAAGGAACCCTAAACTTGATTTGGGAGTTTAGGGTTGAGTAATCGATTAGGTAATCAATTGTCTCTAAGGTAATCGATTAGGGTAATCGATTGAATTGACTTTTGAGAGAATAGAAGCTATCCAAATCAATCATGTGATCGATTAAGGCTTGAGCCAATCGATTGGCTTGAGTAGCCAATTGATTGGGAGATGTTAAAATCGTGAGTGCATAGTAGGGTGCTAAATCGATTAGGCTAATCGATTCAGCATGTTCTAATCAATTAGAACATGCTATTAGACTCTTTTCATGAGTGCACAGTGAGTGCTGGAATCGATTGGCTAATCGATTATGACATTTCCAATTGATTAGGGTAATCGATTGGGAGCTGTTTGTCGAGTGAATATAAGGTTTGTGAATCGATTGGGGCAATCGATTCAACCTAGTTCTCAAGAGAACAGTGAGTCTCATAATCGATTGGGCAATCGATTAGAGGCTAACCAATCGATTGGTATGACTCACCAATCGATTGGATATTTGAAAAAAAGTCATTCTATAGGTTTAAATGGCTAGATCTGACGTGACAATCGATTAGGAGTAAGCATAATCGATTGGGAACCCTAGGTCAGCATGATAAAGAGTGTTTTCACGAAGGATTGAAACACGGTTCTAAACAAGAGTTCTTGAGCTTTGGAGGAGAAGTGTTGCTGTACTTTCCAAGTCTACAAGAGAGATTTCCCAAGCAACAAGAGATCAAAAGCAAAGGTTATTCATTGTAAAGTTGTGTATTCATTGTATTGCTTTTGTTTCTTGGTGTATTGCTCGTGTTCGAGTTTGTACGAGGTTTCTCCACCTCTGTGAAGGAGAGAGTCGGACCCTTGGATTAGTCACCTCAAGGAGGTGGATACCAAGTAAAACAAAAGTGTTAGCATTGCTTCGAGTTTTTTTGCTACAAATCATTATCAAGAAGCGATTGGAGCTAATCACCCCCTCTAGCTCCCCATTTTGTCCTAACAAATATATGTGCTCCTAGAAGAGTACTGGCCTGAATTACTATCATTCCATACCTATAAATCATCAGAATGTACAAATGTAGATATACTTTGCATTTCCAATTTTAAGTCCTACGACAATTGAGTGACTAGGAGATTAAAGTGCCAAGAACCATCATAACAAATGTCCTTAACTTTCATTTGGGTATCCTGTATGCTAACAAAAGGAACCAACTCACCAATACAACCTTTATCAAGTCATTTATCATACCAAATGGAGACATCACCTCATCCAATTCGAGTGATGAATGTTATATTTGAGAGGTATTCTAAGGCAATTGCCTTATGGTATGTATTATTTATTAAATAAATAAATGATTGACTACTTGAGTGCACATTCTTTATGTATGTAATTGGATCTTAAACTCACTTACTGAATGTCCGCAATACAATTCATAGCATGAGAGAACTTGTGATTGGATCATAACTAGTGAACATCTTTACATATGTAATTATGAAGGTATAGAAACATCCCTAGTTGATGAATTGATGAGTTTGGATATCATCGATTCTGTGAGATTAGCACGTGCTATACTCCTTGGTTTATCCAAGCAGTCGCTCCTCACTGGCTGGAGATATTGGGATGTCGAGAGTTAAACGTTGATACTAGTTAAAGATAACTAGTTCATTGGAGTGACCTGTCATGAGACTTTATATTGTTCTTCAAATATATGAATATGTCAATGAATATCTCATTATAACTTAAGTGTAAGTTTCCTTCGACTTGAGGTATTGAAGTCATCTTGGTCATAGAGACTTATACTTTGACATCTTATGCACCTTCCAAATCGGGGATTGGGTGTGGAGAAAAGTCAAATCTGTCGACAACGTCAACAAACTAGAACCGTAGTGGGGAGGACCTTATTGAGTCATTCGCAAGCTCAACTCCAGATCATACTATCTGTAGAATCCTAATGGGAAGGAGCTCGATAGGCTATGGAATGCAAATTATTTGAAGCCTTACAACACTTGACGAATGAACGTATCTTTTGTGTATCCTTTATGCACTATCAACTCTTGTACATATGCTCTTTTATCAATGAGAAAAGATCTCCATAGTTTAGCATCTCCGCTCCGTAAAGATATTCTGGTCACAAACCAAGGATCTCCATCAGTAATTATCCGTTTCTAGGTCCAAACTCCCCGGAACTCGGACATAGTCAGAGTCGAGATCCAAAGATATCATATCCTGGTCATGGACTAGATCTTCATCAGCAATTGCCCATTTTCGGATCCAAAATCCCCCAGGCTCGGATGTAGTCGGGGTCGAGATCCAAAGATATCCTAGTGACGGACCACGAATCTCCATCAGTAATTACTCGTTTTCAGGTCCAAACTCCCCAGACTCGGACATAGTTGGGGTCAAGATTCAAAGATATTCAGGTCATGGACTACAGATCTTCATTAGAAATTACTCATTTCTGGGTCCAAATTCCCCCGAGCTCGGACGTAGTCGGGGTTGAGATCCAAAGATATCTTGGTTATGAACCACGGATTTCCATCAGTAATTGTCCGTTTCTGGGTCAAAACTCCCCCGGGCTCGGACATAGCCGGGGTCGAGATCTAAAGATATCCTGGTCACGGTCCACAGATCTCTATCAATAATTGCCCATTTTCGAGTCCAAACTCCCCCGAGCTCAGACATAGTCGGAGTTGAGATCCAAAAATATCCTGGTCACAGACTTCGAATCTCCATCAGCAATTATCTATTTTTAAGTCCAAACTCCCCCGGACTGGGACATAGTCGGGGTTAAGATCCAAAGATATCCTGGTCACGGATCATGGATTAGCAATTGTCCATTTTCGGATCCAAACTCCCCTAGACTGGGACATAGTCGAGGTCGAGATCCAAAGATATTCTGGTTACGGACCATGGATCTCCATCAACAATTGATCATTTTTTAGTCTAAACTCCCCCGGGCTCGGACGTAGCCAGGGTCGAGATCCAAAGATATCCTAGTCACGGACCACGGATCTCCATAAGCAATTGTTTGTTTTTAGGTCCAAACTCTCCTGTGTTGGTGTTTCCATGTGTGTTATAAAAATTCGTTTTCAAAAAATATGCAGCAAAAAAATAATAATTTTCTAAATTATTACAACATGCATCACATACATCCACAAGACACACATGTGTCCAATATAATCATAGATAAAATAACCTTAGCAAGAAGTTATACTTACAGGTTCGTAATCGAACTTTGTAGAGAGAGTTTAGTTAGCCTCACAAGGATAGCCTCTATCGGTATCCATGTTGTGATACCTTCAAGATAACTCCTCGAGCAACAAACTTTCGTCTTTGATTGGTACTAGCCAAACGTGGAGACAATACAATCCGAGAGAGAGATCCCGGCTTGACTTGGTACCTGGCGGCACAAGGCATCCCGGTGGTACCAATCGAGATGGATGGCAGCCGTATGGCTGTCGTCCGAAGGTTGGAAACCTTGCTGTCGACGAGGGGCAGCAGGTTCGGTGGCGACAAAATTCTGGCAGCAACTATTGCTGGCCAGAATAGTCCCAGGGAGCCAGCAGCTGGCTGGCTGGCACTGTTGGAAGATGCAATCGACGGCTATGGCCGGTGGCAGAGACCTCCAGAGGCCGAAAGGTGGCCAACGACGGCAGCACAACTGATGGTTGTGTTGGGCGCCGACGCAAGGAGGACTTTCCTCATGCTTGCTGTCCATTGGCTAGGGGAGCTACTGTCGGCGGTGGCTGCTGCTGTCGGCGGTGGTTGGCCGGTGGAAGCAGGGGGCGTCGGCGGCAAGGAGAGTTCTTCTCCTTTGGGTTCGGCGGCTTAGAGGGAGGGAGGAGAGAAGGGATAAAACCTAATTCTCGATTAGATTATCCTTAATCCTTGAATCAAATTCAATTATTATCCTCTTGTTCTATGAAGGGGTATTTATATACCTCTTTACAATGACTTGGGAAGCAAGTCATAACCTAAGCCCAAACCCAAAAACCAAGCCCACATCATATGTGTCGGTTCAATTCATTGGCAATAGGCTTGGTTCAAAAACTAAACCATATTTGGTTCATAACTAAACCAAACTAATTTGGTTTATTACTAAACCATAATGGATCCAACTCACCTACAAGAGGCATGAACCACCATCGCTTCCAGCCCAACAAATATCTTCCATATTTGTCCTTCATCTGGTCTTACCAGATTTAATTTCTCTCAATCTGAGAATTCTATTCTTAAGCTTGTTTTATGTCTTTCGGATATACTCATAGTGCGTGTGACCCAATAGGTTCCCGGTTATGTTGACTGTTCATAATTAATCATTAATTATGAATCGATCATGAGTGACACCTAATAATATATCATGATCGTCAATTGACTGGAAAATCATAGTTGATCCAAGAATAATTTTGAACCTTTCAGTAGCTACAGTTATTCGTGCGTTTATTTTTTTCACTCATCTTATACCCACTTGGTTTAGGACATGATCTATGTGTCAATCCCCATTAGGTTGACTATGTCACACCTAGCTCAAATAGTAGTTTCTTGTCTTATGAATTCATCTCCCTCGTCATTGGAATTCAACATAGTAGGCAGATATGGGACAAAACATTCTAACAGAAATTTTCATTATATTAAAAAAGGAGCGACTACATTTAAATCAAAATTATAGGAAGAAAACAAAATTAAGAGAAGTCTGTCATGTCCTCTTCGGGGATGTTGTCGGTGATCTTGGACAGACTGATCTTGGGAGGGGCTACATCGGCTAGAAGGCTTCTGGCTTTGTGAAGTTGCTTCACTGTGTCGTCTATTCAATAGCATATCATCTTAACCATGCGGTCACCAAGCATGCCGTAGAATTCTTACGAGCTCAGAAATTCCTTCTTTTTCTTCTCTGAGCGCTCCCCTTAGTTGGTCAGTTAACTTTAAAGTTCAACCTCCTTACTCTCCCCCTGACCCCTCTAGGTCTCCAACCCGACTTGAAGCACCTCCTTTGAGGCCCCAAAGGCTGTCGGTTCGCCTTGACTACTTCCAATTCAGCCTGAGCGACTTCCAGCTAAGCTTCTCGATCAGCAAGCGTAGTTTTCTTTGTTTGCAACTCAGCTTGTAGCACTTGCATCTCCTCCTTCAGAGTATCAGATTCAATCTCCTTCAGCTCCAATCTAGACTTGATGACTCCTAGTTTAGTTTGCTGAGTCTCGAACTCAGCCTTCAGTTTAGTCGTCGTAGATGAGGCATTCCGTCTCCTCTTCTTCTCTGACCTTAACTTCTTGTCGGACTCAGTTAGGCGGTCTTCGAAGGTCTTCTTCTCCTTCCTCTCTTTGTCCAGATCAAATCGCACTAGACGCAGTTCTGCCACTTTATCAATCATGGTGCTCTTCAACTGATTCCTCTTAGCCAGGAGCTGGTCAGGATGACACTTTGGATATGGTGAAGCTAAAGTTTGTTTTGCAAGAGCTAGCTGAGCTTCCAAGGTTGCCAGTCGGGCCCGCATGGCTCAGTGGGATCGAAAGAATTTCACAAACCTTCTACTAGATATCATTGATTCAGACCAAACCTACAAGATAAATCATATTACGAGGAGAAAGAGAAGGGAAACTTGGGCAAAGGAATCCTTGCCCCAATATGGTCCATTGCCATGGACTCAGCCAAGGCCCTGAAGGCTTTCCTCTCTGCTCGATCCTTGGTTTCGAACCATATTTCGGCTAAGTCACCGTGAATGGTAAGTTCGAGGCTTTGAGGTCTGGGAGCTTCTTGTCCTTGGGGAGCAGACTGACTCCTAGGAAGCAATTCCCTCTCCTCGACGAGTGAAGCAGAGGACTCAGGATGATCCACGGGCCATGTTGAAGATACACCCTAGGATCCAATTGGGGTGCCTAAGCCCTAATGAAGGTGGAAGGAACTCGCTTCTGCTTGAAGATTGTTTTCTTCAGCAGGAGAGATCGGAGTCGGGATCACCACTAGCGGACTTAGCTCAGTTGGAGTCATGGTTGATCAATGCCTTTGCCTACTAATCCTCAAAGGCACCTCCGACTCCTCTGAAGAGACATGCTCGGAGGGGGCTGCCGAAAGAAGTGGTTCAGTTGATGGAACCGGCTTAATAGTCGGGGCAGGAGGTACCCCTGTCGTCTCGGCCTCAACAGTCAAATCGAGGAGTGCCTCCCCATGGGCATCCAACTGGGTTTCAGACAGCTTGACTGACTAGTTGATTGATGGCCTCAACATTGTCCGGGCTATACAAACCAAAAAGTTCTTAGTTAGAAATCACCAAAAGTCAAAAACACAAGGCTTACCGAATGAAGTTTTGAGCGGAGTGACGATGGGGCTCAGATGGAATCGGGCTAACAACCCTTCCTCAAGCAACAAGGGGCTATCAAACTCCAAGCCAGTAAACTTTCTAAGAGACTCCAGATGAGTTGGCTCCAATTTGTAGTTTTGGAGGACTAGAGATTTTGGCAGTTTCTCCCACCATACAGTAGGCCAATTCACAACGAGAGGAGGTCGAATGAAGAAGAATTAGGGTTTCCATCCCTTATGGGAAAAAGACAATTTTTTAAAAAAAATTGCTCCTCGATTTAGCAGTAAAATATAAGACCCCGTCTTCCATTTCATTGGGGTAAAAGAAATAATGAAAGACTCGGGGAGTCAGGGGGATTTGGTAGAGGTGAAAGATCATGATCACTCCGTAGAGTAGTCGGAAAGAGTTGGGGGCTAATTGAGACAGCAAAATGTTGAAGTATCGGGACACATCCACAAAGAAAGGATGAATTGAGAATCGAAGCCCGTTCACTAAATGACAACGAAAAAAGGTGACAAATCCTGCAGGAGGACGATGGGGATGATCCCTAACACTCATGATCACAATACAGTGGTTGGCAGGGACCTTATACGACATATGTATTTGGTCTACACCCTCACCGTTGAAATCTAACTCAAGGTAAGTATACCACAATGAAGACACAGACTCTTCTGCCATTACTGATGAGGGGGGGGGGGAATCTATCCAATCTTAGGCTCTAAGAGTCAATAGTCAACCAAAAGAAAAGAAAGGACGGAGAAAACTTACAAGGAAGAAGAACACGAAGAACTCGGAGTTGAAAGAAGGAAATCGTAGAGGCAAAAGAAAATGAAGACGATAGTCAGCGCCAACATAGTCTGGCGAGCCTATTATACCTTCGATCATTAAGTTACAACCATTGGATCAGGGAGTCAAAAAGGCGGGATGGATGTATAGTCGTTGGATCAAGCACACTACTCAACACAATCAAGGTCATCATTGCGGAGCTAATTGATGCTTTGATCCCTGCCACGTGTTGTGCCGCATTAATGGGTGTGATTTCAAAAATGTATAGGCAACATGTTTGGCTCATAAACTGAGGCAGATCACACATGACTCACATTAAATAAGCATGACCATGGATAAGATCAAACATCATTCGAATCACATAGGGGACTGGCCACATGCTCCCGAGTAGAATTGAAGCTTGTAGAGAAGCGGTCACCACATATACACAAACAGTTCAGTCAGTCAGACTCATGCCTCCTTCGACTAGACTTAAAGGAGAGACTTATAATATGAAGAGTTATCAGAGGTATCCATGTATGCGAAGGTCAATATTCACGCTGAGGTGCAAGTCAAGGATTTATGAAGCTCAACTAGGCTTAGTGCCCCCAACCGGGCTCAATGTTTTCCACTCCGCTCAAACGCCCATTAGTTTAATTAATCCATCTTATTCTCCAACCCCATCACATAGGTCCCCCCCCCCCCCATGTGGGTTGTTAGGGCATATGTGTTAGCAATACACGGGGTATAATTAGGAGTATATGGCATGTATCAAATAGTATAAAATATGGGCGATAAAGCCTCAGATACAATGTGACATTGTGCTCATTAGGGTCCTTAAGGAGGAATGGTGAATGTTGCATCATCCATTAATATCAGAGAAGAGAGGTATATGATAATAGTAGTATAAAAGGAGTCCAAGATTACAGGTTTAGGTACACTAACATATGCACAAGCATTTTGACTCCTTACTATTCTTTTTCTACATACTCTCTCCACGGAAAACTAACTTGAGCATTAGAGTGACTGAGTCGGGACACCCCTGGCCTCCATTCTAACCCGCTTTGCTCCAATCTCTTCCTTCCTCAAGAACAGTGGACCTCTTCTATGACCCTTCATCCTTCTTGGTGACCCGTAACTTTGCCAATGCAGCAGTCAACTCACTGGTGGTTCATTTGTTGGCGTTCTCAGGAAGGATTAGTGACAATTGGAATTAATAAAGAAATAGAAAATTCAATTCGTCCATTCGTGAATTTGTCTTAAATTTCAAGCCATTGGAATTCATATCTATTGACGGGTGGCTCATATCTGAGTGAAGGCCAATGCGAGGGACATTACGGATGAAAAAAAAAATAGAAACGGCAAAAAAATTATGTTTCAATTTTTCTGTAACAAAATTTTGTTATGATTTTTTTTTTGTCTATTTTGACATGGTAAGGTTTGAACATTATTTATAGGGATCATTGTAAACTTATTGTATGAAGATTTTGTAGAGAAAATTTTAATATAACTTCGATCGTTTCATGGAGTAGGCACGTCGTCGAACCACGACAACTCTTCTCCCTCTTCTTCTTCTTCTTCCTCATGTTTGCTCTTTCTTGTCCATTTTTGTCTCGTTGCTCCGTGTGATATCTTTCTCTCTTCCTCTTTTTTCTGTTAGAGATTGAGAGGTGTTGCCCCTATTTTCGCAACAATTGATATTAGAGCAAGATTTTTGATATGGTAAAGTTTCACGGAACTGGAAACTTCGGATTATGACAAAGGAGGGTCAAGGACTTGTTGGTGCAACAAGGCATGGTTAAGGCACTAGGAGAAAGGAAATCGGAAAGCATGGAGAGATCGGATTGGGAAGAATTTCAGGAGAAGGTAGTGACAACAATGAAACTTTGTCTTACGGATGATGTGATGTACTATGTCATGGTTGAGAAGTCACCGGTGATAGTTTGACAAAAATTAGAAAGTTGGTACATATCAAAGTCATTAACAAACAAACTGTATCTTAAGCAAAAGTTATACGGATTAAAGATGACAGAGATAACTGATCTGAGCCAACACATCAACTTATTCAACCATATCGTGAGCGATTTGAAGTGGGTTGATGTGAAGATCAAGGACGAAGACAAGGTGCTGATGTTACTGAATTCTCTACCTTCATCTCCTACGTACGAGAATTTGGTTACTACTTTGATGTGGGATAAGGAAGCTCTTAAATTGGAGATCACATGTGCATTGCTAAGTTTTCATTGAAGGAAGAAAACAAACGACGAAGTTTCTCTCGGAGAAGGACTTGTAGTAAATAACAACCAAGAGTGTGGTAGGAGTAAATCTCGACATGGATCGGGCAACGACAACAAGGCTCGTTCTAAGTAAAGAAGCAAGAAGGTGATCACTTGCTACAAGTATGGAGACAAATGTCATATGAAGAGAGATTGTCCAAAGATGAAGAAACATGTTGCAGAAAACAAAGGTAGCTCGACCAAATTTGCAAACATAGTTGAAGAAGAAAATTTAGAGAGTGGTGATGGAGATATGCTATCAGTTATGTTGAGTTCGGAGTAGCTAATGGATGCATGGATCATAGACTCTACATGTTCATATCATATGACTCCAAACAAGGAGTGGTTTGACACCTATAGAGCAGTGGATTATGGTTCAACGTTGATGGAAAACAATGTATCTTGTAGAGTCATCGACATAGGAAACATCAGAATCAAGATGTTTGATGGTGTGATCGGAACTTTATGTGATGTCAGACACATACCAAATCTAAGGAAGAATTTGATCTCACAAGACACACTGGTGTTGGGGAGCCCAATACGATGCGTGCATTGGATACGTTTCACTAAACTCGCAGCGGAAGCAAAAATAAACTATTTTATTACAACACATACATCACACGCATGCAGGATACAACAATGTCAGACATAACCATAATATAAAATTTTACGACAACTAAATTATACCTGCGAGTTCGTTATCAAACCATGTAGAGAGCGTTTGCTAGTCTTGCAATGCTAGCCTCTTTCGGAATCAATGAGCAAGCTTAACGAAGTTTGCCTCTACTCATATCCACATCGAGTTATCTTCGAGGCGACTTCTCTAAGTCACGAGTCGTGTCTCCGCTTCGGTACTAGCCGAAGGTGGGAGGCGAAGTGATCTGAGGGATTACATCTCGACTCAGTACCCAGTGACACAAGGCAATCCGACGATACCAAGAGAGATGAACAGCAGTCGTACGACTGTTGTTCAAAGGCTAAAGCGTTGCTATCAGCAGGTGGCAATAGGTTTGGCGATGACCAAAACCAGCAACAACTGTTGTTGGTCGGACCACCCAACATTGTCAGCTGTAGCAACCATTGATTGTCTATGGCAACAACCATTTTAGGCTGGCTGGAACTTGCTGGACAATAACATGTTGGTCAGAGCAGCACTCCTGGGTGACAACACCTCTACTAGCCGGAGAAACCCTGCTTGGCGGAGCTTCCATCGAGGCACAGCCCCTTGGGCGGTAGAACCAATCTGGTCGGAGCTCCTTGCTGGGTGGAAGAACCTTTTTGCTCGGAGCCCCTTGTTGGGCGATAGCGGCTCCCTTGGTCGGCAAGGCCTTGGCAACATAGCCAGCACCAATGGTGGATGGTGGTCGACGAGCGACAACACCATATTCGGCGTAGTAGTAGCTAGCGATGGCACAACCACATGGACAACAACCTTTTTGCTATCCGGTGGCTAGGATGAAGGTTGCAGGTGGCTGAGAGTGCCGGCGACAGTGAAGTAGTCACCGGAGGAGCCAGCGGTAGGAAACTGCCGGCAGCTGGGGCTGGACGGCAACACAAAAAGGGGCAACCCTTCTTTTGGTGATCGGCGACAGCAACAAAAGTTAACTTTTTTTCCTTTTGTTTTATGCTGCAGAAGAAGGGAGAGAGAGAGGAGGAGAAGATGTAAAAACCTAATCAAATTAGGTTTTGATTAATTTTATAAATTCTCTCTCCTTTCTATATCTTTATATAGATTTTCTTATTGGGTTTGGATATACTCCAAACCCGTATCTATTAAGCCAAACCATTAGCCTTAAGTTTAGTTCAAGACCAAACCATTCTTGGTTCAAAGCCAACCCACTTGGTTCAATAACCAAACCTTATTTAATTAAAGTCAAACCAAACCAATTGGTTTATAATTAAACCAAAGAAGGTCCAACTCGTCTTCAAAAAATATGGTCCATCCGTGCTTCCGTTCCGATAAAATATCTTTCATATTTGCTCTTTGTCTGGTCCAATCAAACTTTATCTCTCTCGATATGAGAATCAAATTCTCAAACTTATTTTAAGTCTCTCAGATAAATTAGTAGTGCGTATAATCTTGTAGGTTCCCAGTTTATGTTGGTCATCCATAATTAACTATTAATTATGGATCAATCATGAGTGACACCTAGTAGTACATCATGGTCCTCAATTAATTAAAAAATCAACGGTTGATTCCATAATCATTTCTAAACCCTTCAGCAGCTACAGTTAGTCATGTCTCGTTCCTTTCAGTCGTCTTATACCCACTTGATTTAGGACATGATTTATGTGTCAGTCTCTATTAGGCTGACTATATCACACCTAGCCCAAGTTATATTTGTTGGGAATCCTATGCGACAAAATCAAATCGCAGGGAAAAAATAGAATCCCTTCCGTAATCCATGCGAAAAATTCATACAAGTTAAATCTAAAAAATATGGTCCTATCTAATAGGGTATACCTTCGTTGCGTGCCCTTCGCTTATCCCGTTTGTCCAAGGTGTGTCGGATCTCTTG